>JAAXYW010000440.1:0-37731 GCA_036851895.1 Orthonychiurus folsomi | reverse complement strand
TGGCTATGTGCGCCATCTATTAACGTCGCGCGCGTTAACTTGCTACGAAGCTTAACCCAGGGTAGGGTAGGCAATGGTTGGGTACTATAAGCCGAGTCAATCTAGTTGGTGCTGGTAATAGTAATAATGTAGTGAAATGAATACCTAGTTTAAAATGAGACCCTTGATTCTTCTAGTCTAGTCAAGTTTTTTGAGCTTACAATTAACACACTTAATTGTTTGAAGGCCACAGCCACAATAGCAATAGCAAACATCGACATATACAGTGCAGATTGTGCATCGTCATTTTTCAAGAAGCACGACACATAAGTAATACCACTTACGTCTCTTATTTTACTCTTCGCACAATGCAATGTAACGAGTAGACAAACAATAGTTCTATTAAATTTAAATATGTTAGTACATATGCTTACTACTATCCAATTATAAATTTCTGAGATGCATATGGAATGAACAGCAATGCAAAACAATTTTTTTTCAAAAATTCGCAAACCGTATTTATTCCTTAATTCCGTTTTTTAAAGTCAGGCAGGATATTAAGTCACTTCGTAATGTTGCATATGCTGCATAGATTAATTTTAGTGAGCAGGAGCACGTGATTGATGAGATGCCTCATCTCGCCCCTCCTCAGTGGTTGCAGTATTCGGAGTTACAAGAGTTCCAGAGCGGTGATCAGTGCTATTAATCGGATGAGGATTTGCTAATCCAAAGAGGCCAACAACATCCCCGCGTTTAGGCTTATGTCGTCTTGACTTCTTTGCTTTTTCTATCTCCTCCATTTCCAGATGTCGTTTCTCTTTCTCCGCCAACTCCCGCGCATCTTTCAAAATGTGCTTGACTTCACGTCGCAACTTGTTCATTTCAACCATAGAATTTTGAATGTAGTGCAGTTGTTTGATTGTATCACCCGATGGAACCTGCAAATAAAAATGGTTGTATTAAATATTAATTAAGTAAGAAAATTTACTAAACACTTTAAAAAATATCATATCTGATTTCTAACATACTTTAGGTTTACGGCCAAGCTTCCTGCAAACTTGTAAATACAAGTTATAAGTCGCAATTCGAACTTGACCCAATGACATTGCCCTTTGTGCTGCGGTAGTTTTGATATGAAGAAAATCTTCGTCTAGACGCTGAAGCTTGTTTTTCAACTCCTCAAATTCTTCCCGCATTTCAAAAATGTGATTGTTCAAAGAAACAGCTTCATTTGCTTTGATCTGAAACGTTAGTAGCAATATGAATGAATTTCAAGATCGAAGTGCACATTATTTCTAAAAGTACCAATTTCAAATCATTCAATTGTTTGGTGCGTCGACGAAGTAACTCCCTGGCCCTGTGTGTCCCGATCCATAAGGCCGCCGCGAGTAGTTGACAAAAGAGTGAAACGATCCAAAAGTTCACGAAGACTTTTGAATTCCCCTTGACTGTCATCCCGAACGCGTTCCAAATATTTTTGAACAGGCTCAAATCGCTCCCCACGCTCTTCAGTTATTCTTTTGATTTGCCTCAAGAATTCCTTTTCCTTTCTCAGCCTTCGGATGTCCGCCAATTTTATATCCTTCAATTCGTCTTGTCGTGCAGCCAAACGGAGGCATCTTTCCCTCTCATCATTGGATTCCTTTAAAATGGATCGCAATTTAGTATGTCGTTAAATCCTTAGGCATAGTTTATATTTGTACATAATTTGATTTATAGCCTGGCCTAACCTTGTAATGCTCATCAAATTTGAGGATGGCTTGATCCACTTCTTTCATCTTTCCAACCGCCTCGTTCCATCTCTCCTGAAATCCAGACCTGGCTTGTCGATGCCGCTCACGTTCTTTCACCAAAATTGAATCCAAACAGGCAATTTTTCGGCGCCGAACTTCCAATTCACTTGCTGGAGCATACTGGATAATGTCGTAGTATGACTTATATCTAAAAAAAATGTGTAGTTGAAGTAATGTGTTGTTGGGATCACACTTTTTTCAATTTTTATTCGACTCACGGTACGCTTGCTCCATCAACTTCATCGAGGAAGTAACCCTGCAAAGTTTTTTGCATCATCGTCTTCGGCATCCTGGCTGTGTGAGTCGGATCAAGTCCGACAATTGTAAATTTAACTGATAAAATTGAAAATCTTCGTATCACTTAAGTGAAGACTTGAATTTTAATTAAGAAATTTCAAATTGCTATCTTTAGTGAATTATGTTTAAATTTAACAGTTGAGCGTTGCCAACCCAACGTCGTAAATACTCATCCTTGCGTCGGCGTCTGGCGTCTACGGATGGTCAAGTTTAATAAAAAATTTAGTTTCGCTGTTAAAAATGCAATGTTTTGACGGTTTATAGAATATGCTAAATAAGAAACAGCAAGATTTCTATTCGATCAGACACACTATCATTTGTTTTACTTAAAATCAGTCAACAATTTCACATTTTTCACAATCATTCACAAGTATAAATATAGCCAAGTAGTATTTTTTTTATTGCTATAAACAAATGGTCCTATGGGCTGAACAACAATTTTGTTGAATGTAAGGGGAGGAGCAATACTTGGAGGCGTAGCGGGTAAGGAACTCGTGGCAGGTCAAACTTCCTCCAATCCGACTCACGCGATCTTCACAAATCTCAAACTTTTTTGAACTCCTATTTTCATATCCTGTAATCACATTCAAATACAAAATTAGCAAAACCCACGTACTCACCTATTTCAAAGGAAAAACTGTGGACTCCGCAAATGTCAGTTCACATATGTTAAAGATTTTACGCATGCATTTATTTACACAGGAAGCCGAAGTTATCAATTATTTGTCAATCGTGTTAATTAGTTAACCCTTTGTTTGTCTCCTTGCTGATGGAGTGGTTTGATACGCGTAAGACTTTGTTGTCTCCAAATTTTTATGACGGCCGGTAGCTTTGGGCCTTGCGGTCATCCTCGACCTGCACAGTTTGTATTATTTCCCAAATGCAATATATGTACAAGTGCTCGCAATAATTTACAGCATTTTCGGCAGCGGAAAACTCACGCTCTTGCGAAAACAATTCATGCACATGCAAAAAAGATTTCCTTTTCTTTTCTTCCGTAATATCAGCACTAGCCATGCAAAGTATTCTGTTTTTTATCACACTTAGGAGCAAGCATGCATGCAATTATCGTCAGGCAACATAGTCAAAAACCGGGCAAGTCTTTCATTTTCCTGGCAAAATATTTGTGAAATCAACATGCTCAATGCCAGCGTAGCGTAGATTTGCCAATGCCAAATGTTAGTACAATGTCAATTCTCACAATAAAATATGTTAGTAATTTCATAATTTTCAATAATTTTTCATTTTCAATTCGCTGACGACCAAGGTGGGCGTCCAAGAGTTTAAGATTGCAGTGGCAAATCAGCACATTAAGCCATCATTTATGATAATTGTGGTTCACTTACGTTGAGCTGGGGAATGTAAACGTAGAATCTTTGGCGGTGTGGAAGGAGTCTCCCCGAATAATTGACGGGGTTATATGGGAGTAGTCTGGAATGATATTCTCGTGCTCTACGACACACCTCCCATTGACACAATGTTGCTGGAAAAATACATATTAATTACAACAATTAAAAATTAAAAAATCTGCTGACAAGTATCGTATGAATTATTATTATCAAATCTCACGTGGCTGTCTCCACAAGGAGAGCCTTCTGCCGCCGGCCGATAAGCTACACAATAGCCGGACGTGGCATCAAAACAAAACAGTTGGGCGCAAACTCGATCATCTTTCTGTAATTGTGCATTAGAAAATGGTGCGTATTAGTGAAATGCCGTACAGAATTTGAAAAATAAACAAAATTTGAAAGTTTACAAAACAAGCTGAAGTCCCTCTGTCCTTCCTGCATTGGGCGTCAAGGCTAAGCAGTTTTCCAGGCAGGACTCGGGGTAGGGACCCATCTTCGTGTGGGGAATTGTACAGGCAAGTGGCAGTGTCTCCGCTGAATTTGTAAAAAAAAAGAAATAGATTTTAATTCGTAGTGACAGATTCTGAGCTGAATTACTTCAAAAAATGGTGGAACTGCGCGATTGAACAGGATGACCATTGGAATCCTCGCTCCGTGTGTCGAAGGTCACTCATGATGTATCCGTCTTCCCAACGGCATTTCTGGGCACCGGGTCCTCCCAAATAAGATGGGGCAGGTGAGCCGTCATGGACGCTGCCGAGTCTATAAAATTTAAGAAATTTCAATTTCAATTTTCCAAATTCCATTTTAGATTAATTCCTAATTAGTAATATCTACTTACAAGTGTCCAACTTCATGGGCTGCTACTATGATTCCAGAGAATCCACCGGTATCTTCAACAATTGCAACGGAGTTGACCTTCTCCAAGCGTTTGTTCACAACGCAAGCTCCACCAACGTACGCGAATCCTAGAATTCAGTTTAATTTTAGTCGAAGTTCTTCAAACTACTGGAGTCAATTGATATTTATACAAGCATTGAGATAAATATATTACAAAAGGGTTGAAAGTGACAAGGAGGAATATTGTACGAAATTAGGCAAGCTTGGTTAGAGTCTTGTATATGTGAGGTGTCGTGATACTTTATCTTTAATTATAGCATTATTTACTGAAATCAGTGACAAATAATGCTGAAAAAGCAATGAGAAATGTACAAAAATTAAGGCGACAAAATTTGGATATTTAATAATTCTCCATCCACGGCATGTCACTTATATACTCGAATTAACACTAGCTAAGTTAACAAGCATAATTACAAAGCATATATAGCAAGTTTAGCAGGTGGTCCATGCAAGGATTGTACCCAAACAATCCATTAAATAAAATTTGTCAACTTTCAATAACCTAGTAAATATAGTCCCGGGGCTTAAATCCTATTACCCCGAATTGTTTACTGTACAATTTTAGAAGCATTTTCCAGTCGCCCACTCATTCAACTGCCAACATTCACTTCACACACACATTCTCCTCTCCTCAATCAATTTAAAGTCAAAGTTTAAGGCGGCAAAATTTCAAACGTTCATTCAAAGTACAAAGAAACAAACATACGATTTTTAGGTCTTAAGCCGTGCGTCAAGTGCGTACGTAACATTTAGTGTGTCCGTGCGTACTAAATCAAACTCGGATAACGTCGTTGCGGAGCGTGCAAAACTATTGAGCGGCAAATACAAAGAAAAAAACAAAGGGAAGTGTCACGTGAGTGTTTTGTGGTTTCACGTTGAAACAAATGGAGTTGGGAGTAGTAGATTTGGAACTAAAACTGAACTATGCAACTGTGGCAGTGGATTTGAGGAGTCCGGAAAAAACAAGAAAATGTGTATGTCACATGGGTGATTTACCTGCAGTGCCTCTGTTGCACACGTCGTTGGCAAACTGCCTTCGACACATGTCTAATCTGAAATGATAAAATGAGTTCATGGGAGATTTGTCGAGAGTTAATCAAAGAATTCGAATCCATAGACTTGATAGGGGAGGATTTGGGACAAGAATATTAGATTAGTATCATCAAATTAATTAATAATTTCTCAGTCAGTCCCATTGTGTCGTCCATTGTCCTTTGCGCGGGCTGGTTCTGTACAGAAGAAGCTGAAGAATCACCCTGAAATGAGAATTGGAATTACCCGCAGTTCCACGACTGCATCTTCCTCCATCTCGTCGTCGGCACATATCGTACCTAAAATATTAATCCCTGTTCATTTGATTCATTTAAAGGTCATTCACATTTTTAGTGTACTGGTACTAGATTGTGTACACATTTTATCCTGAAAACAATTGTGGTAAGGTATTCGGGATTGGATGTTGCAACTCATTAGCCTGATTCATGGCATAGCTTCATAAGTATGCATATAATTTGTATTTAATGATGGGGTATGAATTCGGAGTGTGATATTATTTGTATCCACTTACTTTGTTACTACAACCGCAACGTCATAAACGGGTAGCCTTCGCTCTTGGAACAAATATTTGCCCAGGTCAGTTAGCGCCTGCGCGGAATCCAGGGCATCTCTTCCGACTCGATTTCTCTCCAGGTATGGAGTTGCATCTCGACCCTATATTACATAACATAAAATGAATTAAACTATTAATTTTGAATACAGACGTACGTCTGTGATGTATAATTTATACTCACCCTCGAAATAATAATCCCAGCAATGGAGATCCGGACTTTGGGTCCCTTCAAAGTTTTGTACCTCAGGTCCACTCCATTCCAAAATGAAACAAAATATCTTTTCACTTGTAAATTATCTCCACCATGCAACCGGTAGCCATCGTAGTCAACAATGACGAGGACTTCCGGATAAATAACGTAAGGGGCGTCCCTTTTCTTGCGATCCGCTTGACGTTTTGTCCGACTGCTACGATTTGCAGAGGATTTGAAAAAAGGCGCTTGGTCCGGCTCCATTAGGGCATAGTCAGCATGGGAGTCAATGGGGCTGGTATGATACACAATGTGCATCCCACGTGTGTTATTTAAAAAAGGTACAGAGTCATTCATATTGGGAAATCCTCGTTTGACAACCCATTCGTCACCCATTTCGTCATCCAGGAAAGCCTCATCGTCATCCCCTCGGTGACTTGACCCGATTTCGATAATTAGACGGCACTGGTTTCACGACTAGATTGCTCCCCACGAGTCCATCCTGTCAAATTGTCATTAAAATTGGATTAAGGATTTAAATCAAAGCCGCGTTCGCGCCAAAATTTAAAAATCAGCTCTGTGCGACAACCACAACATGAAATTGAAACAATTGTTTTTTTTTTTAAATTGCCTCTGCCTAGCGTTAGCGTATAAGCTTGTTCGCTGTAAAGTTGCATGTGCAAATTTTTGCAAGTAAAACGGTTTGCAACTATTGTTTTACTAATTGCATTGTAAGATACCGGTTTCTCCACTGCTGAGCCTTAAAAATCCTCAGAGTGAATCATACTCTGTAAAAATAAGTCAGACTTTGCTGGTGTCAGTGAACCTGGTGGATTTATTCTCGTCAATGTGTGACACCTGGCTCCGTAAACCATATTATGCGATACAAGTTGTAGTTGCAAGTAAAAATTGCATGTTTGATGGATAGCTAACGACACGACTGGGTTGAATACAAATTAATGTTATGTACCCCTAACTTTGGGTTCGCCAGGTTCCAGTTTTCATAAAATCCATTCACCTCTTAGAATTTCATGGAATCAACTTGTCTACAAGTTGATGTGGTTCATGGTTATGAACTGCAAATTAGAATTACGTCGCAAACCCCTTCATTCATTCAACTGCTAAGTCTTCAACCCCAAAAAACTGGTTTGCGTTGCGATGCGTTTTCATTGGATTTCATCACTAACAAATACCATATATACACATTACTACAACAATAGAAACGTTTTATAATATTTTTGAAAGGTTATTCAATAAACATTAAGCATTTGCATTTAACTTTTTCCATTGTTGTAGATCAGTACATAATCCCATGTTGCATAAATACAGGACAGGAAAACAAAAGCATGCCAATTTTGTTTCGTCGCTTATTCAAAACGGTCAACACAACTTTTACGCAGCGCAGCACAACGCCGCACCGAAGTGACATGCGAGACGAAGAAGTGGAGTCGTGGACCGGAATAATTTCCATTTGTTTGAATAGAAAGTCCTAATTAAGCCGAATCATTTTCTCATGAGAATTTTGTGGGTGTCGGCGAGCCTTAATTTGAAGATCTGACTTGAAAACCCAAGGGGAGTAATTAAATGTTTTGGTATTTGGATTACCATGAGAAGAGACCCGTCATTCCTGTCATGGTGAATGAGAAGAGCTGCTTGATTGTTCTCGTCTTGGTACACTTCTCCGATCTCTTCTTCCGCTTCCTGTAAAGTAAACAACACATAACAATCAAATTCACTTTTCATGGAGTGTCATCATTAGTACAACCAAATTATGTAACGCAGTTTAGAGGAAAGAACGTGCATTTAAATCGGACATATGGAAAACTATTGGATAATTGAGATTGCAGTTACGAAACCTTTACCATCCATATTAAATTTATTATACGTTTAAACAAAGTTTTGAAAAAAAAGCCAACAACATAGAGTGTACTACGTAACGTAGTATACAGGTTTGTCATCATCCGCTTAGATGACGAACAAACCACAACAGGCAGCCCATCTCTAATCAACCAGTCGGATGTTTTTATTCGTAAATAACATCAAGTCATTCCTTAAAGAAGAGTTGAATCTTACAAAGCAAGTGGCGGCAAAAGCTTAATCACTCAACAAATAAAGCCGTTTTGAAAGAAATTGCACAACCATGCAGTCCTGAACAAATCTCAGTCCAATTTTAAAGCAGATGAGACCATGATTTGCAAAAAAGATCAATGAATAGTCAAAGATTCTCAATGGAAGTATCACATTTTTCATCTGGCATCAATATCTTCACGCAGGGTGCTAATTACAAGCATAAATACCACACAAATTACTAAAAACAGTCCTATGTATTGCAATGGCAATATCAACCAAACACATTAATTTTGTAGCATTTAGGAATTCGGTTGAGTGATCCCGAAAGAAATATATTTTACAAGAACAAATAGGCAGGCACTAGTGCGCCGAGGGAACCCACCCAACTTACTACTGGTACCAAAAAAAAGTTAACCCCTGACCCATTTGGGTGTTGAAAGGTGAAAGGAAGGAAGGGTGGAGTGTTCCAACTCTCTTTTCAACCGTGGCGGTATCTCCAAGCGGAAAAAAAAATCACGTTAACCCCTGACCCATTTGGGTGTTGAAAGGTGAAAGGAAGGAAGGGTGGAGTGTTCCAACTCTCTTTTCAACCGTGGCGGTATCTCCAAGCGGAAAAAAAATCACGTTGAACAAACGTTACTACCACCACCAGTTAATTTTCATCCACCTCCACACATTATCATTTGTGAATCGAGGAAAATGGAAAGAAAAACACTTTTTATTAGACTACTAAAAGCCACCGCGCCGTACCGTACGCATGCGCAGAACGTCTCGTCCGTTCCGTACTATGTGTGCCATGTGCGCCTGTGCGTCGTACATCGCACCGCGCGCACTGACGGCATTTAATGATAATTGTGGCAATTTCAATCCATGAACAGTACAGCCTGCAAATATTAAAACGCCCTTAAAGGCCAAGTTAGGCCGTCAATTTTTTTTGACATACCTTGTGTGCGCCTGCGCTGCGCGCGCTTGTCCCAAATGCAACCACGTATGTAGCGTACCACGCCGACCTTCACAATGTACTTACTCAGAGTTAAGTACAGTAATTGATGTTTATTTACTTTCCTGAGCAGCGCGAGAAGCAGTTAACGGAAATTTAATTGCATCCTGTATTTCCATTATTCAATAAATAATAATTTATTCACAAAATGATTGTGTGGTACCGTACAATGTGTGGTTTTGGTACGGGGATTATTTGAACGAAGGAACAAGGTGACAACAATAATAATTTTCCGCTCGGAAAGTTGTCCACAGTGCAGCGCGGCGGAGCATGGCACACGAGGCGACAACGACGCATTTCCTATACAATTCGGCATACGGCACCGCACCATCTTAAGATATTACAAAGATTTAGAAGTTTCTTAGAGCTATATTAATTAAACACTTCATTTACCCAATGGCCTCTGCTCCAATAATTAATATTCTAGTACACCCGCCATGGACAATAACTGCGCTAATTCATTTGCTATTCGCCAGATTTCCTAACTTCATTTCCGGTCGTGCAGTGCATGCAAGAAATCAGATTGACGACGTCGAAGTGAATTACATTCAAATTTACATACACGCACGTGGAAAATCAGCAAAGCCGTACATTCACACTCTGAAATCTGATCGCAATTCTGTGTCGTATCTGCACATGGATTAATATTTCATTCATTGCAATTTACTACAATTGGTGCGGGGTGTAATAATTCCTTCACCTGTCGCTCTCCTTTTAATTCTTGCTTTAGCGCTTTGATTATTAATGATGGATTACATTGATACAATACAGCACATTATATGCATGTATGGTCCGGCCTTATGCTTGTTGAAATTGGACAAGAATAAATTACCAAAATTCGTACTTGGCATTTCTGCAAATGGATTTATTACGTACTAATCGCAATCTCATTAAATAAAATATTAGTATAATTATTAGTAATGAACACCGTGTGGTCCGTTAAGTGGAAGTTTCTTGAAATTATTACCCTTTTCAAAAGTATAAGATGTTCTTACAATTAATTCATTTAATTCGTTGATTTGCGGTAAAGTGGCAAAAGTTTATTTAAAAATTGAGCCAGGAATAAGCAAAGGGTGTGAAAGCCAGCTGCGTGATCGGTCATGGTTTTCTTCCATACTGAGTTTGTGCAACAATGGATGTTAACTCAAGCAAATTAAGTGAACCCTTGTTATCTGCATAGGATACGTCCCATGAACATTAAATACGTAAGTACGTACGTACGTCTGTTTACCCAACACAGCAAAACCACGAAGGAGTAACGAAATTCAAGTGAAAGTCTTGTTTGGGGGGAATGAATGGACGAGGAAGTCAGTCGCGCAGGCAGGCGCAGGACAGGACCCAATGCGACTGCGACTGCGCTGTCTGTGGTTGATACTATTCATACACTTTATTGTGTCTGGGTTGCGTGTCTCTTGTAGACCATGTATAAAGTGAGCATATCATCATCACTCCTATCCTAATCTGCATTTAGAACTGACACAATTGAAAATGTTTTGCATTTAATACACCCGTCTATTCATACACTTTATTGTGTCTGTGTTGCGTGTCTCTTGTAGACCATGTATAAAGTGAGCATATCATCATCACTCCTATCCTAATCTGCATTTAGAACTGACACAATTGAAAATGTTTTGCATTTCATACAACCGCACCGCGCACCGCACAGGAATTCTTCCTTTCCCCTTTGTTTCAAGCGAATGGATGGGGTGCTTTATGGTAATTTGCATTTACGGATCAGACGACATTTTAAAACATGATTGTATCATGACATAAGAAATCAATATATCAGTCACAAACTTCAAGGTATTTTGAATATGTTTTTTCAGAATGCAACCATTTGCAAACATATTACACACAGGGCTTCTTCAAGTACGAACCTTTCAAAATGATGAGCCGGTGTGTGTGTATTAAGTATTCTTTTTCAAAGTTACTTAAATGTGCTTTTTAACTGTTGGCCTTTCCTATTCCTCGTATATTTAATATTTTACACCAGAAGGTCGTCGTCACTTGACAAACATACACATCCCTAGCCTGTCTGTAAATAGACTTGCCTTTGACCTGATTCCACAAATCAGTTTGAACAGAGAATACAAAGGAAGCGAAGGTCGACCAAATTATGATGAGCAAGCAAAGGGGTCCTAAATGTTATGTTTCGGAAGTTTAAACCACACGCACGCACTGTAAATAATTTCATTGTCACTACTCCGACCATACTTAAAATGTCCAAGTAAAATCCATTGTTAATTGTTGCATTCCATTCCATTGCACAACCTCCAGATTACGAAGGAAAGCAAAAGTGGTTTTGATAATATGTAAATAATTACTAAAACATCCGGTCCTTTTGGAGCGGATGCACTTTTAATGCACTTTTGTACGCAATACTTTGGAGGACATTAATCAATGATACCAGCCTTAGCATCCGTTATCATTAAGGCTCGTCACAAATGGTCGTATTTTATGCGTAAATCCGCATTAATCAGCCAATTAACTGCGCTTCAGATGGATTTTTATTTTACAGAGTTTAGGGGTTGCCCTTGGCTTAGTTTCAAATTTAGTGGGGCTCATTACTGAAATGCAAATCTAATGAGATTACATAGAAAATAAAACAAAAATATTTAAATTTAAATAATACGAATGACCGCGAGTGTAGACGTAGTCGTTTTGTTTTATTTGCCATTAGCAAGTAAATGTTGCAATTTTATAAATGTGTCAATGTGCGTGGACGCGTGATGTTTTTGCGAAATCTAAGAATTGATAACGAATGACTTCAAGTTAAAAGTACGCGGGCTAATTATCTTGCTGCGCTGACATTGTAGTGCTACTACAAATCTATGCAGCACAATACACTTTATGCGCAAGCGCAATACGAAGGACGGCAATAATTTTATTTATTTATTGGAAAAGATGATGTATTGCTGTGTGCTGTCCTTCAGTCATTCATTTGTGGCCAAGTTGTGAATGTTGCTCGATGTCATTTCCATTACACAAATCGAGGACTGCAAGCAAACTAGTTAAATTTAATTGCCTGCAATTGGCAAGTACTTAATTAACTCGTACAGTTGTACATAAATCCTGTCTCGTCCAAAAATATGTAAAATCCAAGTGTAGTATTGCATTTAAGAAAAATATTGTTGAAAATTCCTAACAAAGCTTTCCAAAAAGACCTTCAAAAATGATAATTTTTAAACTCTATGCTAAATTGATGATTGATATACTAAATGCAATGAAAGATAATCTTTACCTGTGGTAATTCCTCGTAATGAATGCCTTTGGATGGATCCGGTTCCGCAAACCACATCCGAAGAGATTGTTTCACTAAATGTGGATTCTTCTTCAGTGAAAGACGAAGGTCTTTTCCAAATGCATTGAAAGACACGAGTCTCTTGTCATCGAGTGACCTTTTGGTCCGTGAATGAATTGACACGACTTCGTATTCTGGCACTGAAATCAAATACAAAAATCCAATCAAATTCCTCCCTCATTCACAATTATTGGCTGTACAATTCATGGGCAAATCCAATTGTCACCTTTAATTTTACAAATCTTCTAGATTCAAGGTCAGAGTCATTCCTTGCATGCAATTCCGGGTACACCGTCAATAAAATAACAAATTATTGCAACAATACACGCGCATGCACCCGCACTGCACTGCACAGCGCCAAAATTCAACATTATTATTGGGTGTCTCACGACCGTCTTTGCCAGTTTTAAGTTCATAAACTTTAATGTACAGCACACGCAAGGCTGAAAAGACGATCACGAATTCCATCAAAAAAATTAGCCATTGTCACTTGTAGTATTTGCTACGTACTCCATTGTAGAGCACACTTGTGTAATCTAATCAAAGCGAACCAAAAGTCCCACTCTCACTTTTAATCTCAATCCTTGTAATAAGATTAAGTCAGTGGTCATGACTTCGTGTGAGTTGGAATTGGATTATGGTGCAACAGATTCGCCAGTGGCCAAAGGATATGCGCATGCGCAACACTTTGTGCTGTGGGGTTTGGCGTTTGGCCCTACAATCCAAGGATTCTTGTAGCTAAATTTAATCTACTTTTAATTCGAATTATCTGTTTAAATTTAACTTTGTCTGTAAAACTTATTCAAAATTCCAAAGTAAACTTTAACTGTAACAAATGACTTTTTTTAAAATACATTTTAATGGTGAATTAAATGATAACTGCTAAAACCAGCAGCCTAGTCCTTAAGAGTTAATCTCCTGATTAAGAGATAAGGGAATTAGTAGCTTATCTTATATTTGAACTCCCAAAATCTATAAATAACCTTGCACTGCATAAATGCAATTATAATCTGTACTGTACCAGGTGGGATGCACATTTTCATAGCACCGATCCATATATTATTGCACTCGTCGTAAATATCCCTGCCTTGTTTTTGTTTACAATTTCAACGGAGGTGGCGGACACAGTGTACTTCCTCAAGGAAAAGGAAAGTGGTACCTTTTATATTACAGATTCATGTACACTTCAGTGCAGTGCATTACTGGCATCCCAGACGTAGACGATGGGATTTTGCTTCCTGAGTCGTACGTGTCCTTATACTATGTAAACATGCATAGCATAGCATTCAATATCTGGACATGCTTGGCCGGCCGTTCTATCGGTGGATTGAAATACATTCATATTTGTTTGTGGGGTTATTCCAAACAACAAATTTTAGGGTGACAAAATTACCAATTATTGGTGGGATTCCTGTATACGTAAAAATATACCAAATGTATATGAATGCAAAACCTTGACCAAATCAAGGGTAAGGGCACCAGGGGCCGCTTTCTATCCGCAAAATGGAATCATAATGTATTAAGTACCTAATTAGTATGTTTTGTTTTCCTCAAAAATACTTAAAAAATCCCAAGCAAGACTTGAACTTGACTCTAGATTAGCACGTCGGCTATTGGACTGTATATTATTCATAAAACTGCCTTACCTTTAAGATGACTATCGACTTGAAAAATTCTTTGAAGATCATTCTGGTCCATGTGCGTGTGAATCTGAGAAAAAATAAAAATGTAATAAAATACAAGTGTGAATCGCAAATAGAATAGAATTAATGATCTTAAGAGCGGCAATAGTTTTCCCCCATCAAATTCAATTAACAACTCAGTGTGAAAGCGGGAAATGGAAATTTCAATGAAAATTTGCGCATTGGGCTCGGCGGTCGAAGTAATGCCTTTTTAATTGATTTTACGACAAGGTGTGAAGGATGTCTTTTAATATGAAACAAAGGGAGTTCATTGGAGGTTAAACTAAGAACCAATATTGATAAACCTTGTTGAGTGAGATGCGCATGCGCAGCGCATCAAGGAAAGGTTACTACGTCGTCGCGTCGTCGTCAGATACAATCACTTCGTGTTAATTATACAATGTCAAAAGTTCATGGGGGAAAGGGAGTCAGTCATATTTCCTAAAGTAGAGTTCTTTAATCTTTGATTCAAATCAGAATTAATTGGATTAAAGATAGAATTACCTGCGATGAAGGGTGGGATGCAACAAGGGAGAGGAAAGTGGCTAAAGAGATCCATTGTAGTAAAGATGACCATCGGATTGAAGAGGAAGAAATGCAAGGCACTTTGAGAAGCGAAACTAAAAAATCGGCCATAGTAGGGCCGTTCCTAAAAATGCCGTCTTAGTTCAACCTGGAAATTTAAAAAAAATACAAATTAATACATTTTTTCATCATTTTCGGGCAAAATTGTACATCTGTCGAACCGGCTTGGCACCGCACACCCAAGACCAAGTTAATTTCAGCATATTAAAATATTTATGAAAAACGTGCATATGCAGCCATTAGTCATATTGCAAATCTGCTTCTTCGTCATTTTTGGCATTTTGGCACTGTACAAGAGAAACTCGCCCCGCAATTCAATTTAACTCGAAAAACTTGACTTTGCATCTGCTGTGTGCCACTAATTTGTGTCCTGTCAGTCAACTTAATTGTAATTTACGGAAACTTTGCAAAATCTGACGAAAATGACTTGGCCTGAAAATAGTAGTAATATACATACTTCATTTCTCGCATTAACTAGGCATAAACAATGGTTGTACAACGTATACATACGTATACCGCCCTTCGTAAAAACAAAGCGCGTGTACAGAGGCGCGGCGCGGGCGCACTGACTGCGCAGGCGCTGCTCTGCTCTGTATAGGCGCTGTAGCCAATTTTGTTGTCTTCCTCCTTAATCTGCTCAGGCTAAACAACTTCTTTTTTACTTCAACCACGTTTTTGCTACTGTTCAACTCCTCTTTTGAGTTATTAACAGGAGAAGGAATGTGAGTAAGAACAAGGAAATAACGAAAGTCTCAAGGACGAGACTCGATTAATTTACATCATATTCAATTCAGAGGAGCTCCCCCCATAGTAATTAAGGCGTCATTATCTTTGTGAGTATCTTTAACAATGCAAAGGTGTGAGAGCCGTGTCGTAGCCGTCGTAGTTACAGCAGGCGTTTTCCTTGCAAAATCCTATCCAAACGCATAAAAAAAATCTAAACCTGCGTGTGTGGTGTGTCGTGTGGTGCACTGCGTACGCGCAGAATCCAAAATTGTACATATGCCAATTTCATTTAAAATGTCACGCATTTGCATATTGATTAATAAACTATGACTGTGAATATATCCAATTGAAAGGAGATTTGTAATGTGAAACAAAGCTATACACACGGACACGGGGCTGGCTGGTAATGGATCCAGCATATGCAAAGCAATGCGTACAAACGAAAACGGCAAATGACAAATCCAAACACCTGATCTCATTAGTACGTGTAAATATTAAGCACTTCCTAATTCAACAAGTAAAGAAAATTAGTAGTTGGCTCACTATAGTTAATTGCACAAAACTAATTTGTGATTGATTATTATACAAATTTACTCAGTTAGCAAACTGCAATGCCAATGTACTGGACTGCAATCCAATGAGAGTTTTTCTTGAGAGAGTTCCGGGTGGGCCGGTCAACATCGGCATGTGATTATTACGATGTTTGTAATTGATAATTGATCTAATCGATTCCTCGACCGAAGCACTTTGATTGTTGTCGACTGCACTGCATGAGGTTGAACTCAATTAGAAGTGACTGGGCTATGTTTATGTGCTTGAATGGAATTAGCAAATATTAATATTGCGGTTTATGCAGTTTATGTTAATTCAGTCTTGGCCATTGCATTAATGCGGCAAAATTGCCTTCCGGGTTTATTCTAAGCAAATTGTGTTTATTAACCCAGTAAAAACCAGTTTACATGCTATAATAAAATTATGCATGTCTACTTGTGGATTTTGCAATTAGAATTCGCAAGAATCTGTCAAAGTTATTTCTGCCTAATTTCATGCTTTTCCACTTTACACTTTATCTGCAATTGGCATCTGCATTCTGCACCTGCGCTCCCGGTAATTAATATCTGGTCAGCTGGAACGTACACATCAATTATTAGCCCAGTACTTTTCCTCCAATTAAACGTCGTAAATTTCCCCGGAATCTTCAACAAAAAACAGGTTTTCAACCTGGATTTCAAATTCTTGGAAATTGTAATTTTGCAAATGCGTACACAAAAAATCCTCGCCTGCACTGCAGATGTTCCAATTAGAATGCAAGGAACGATTGAAAGGGGGGGTTTGTCCCTCTACGACGAGTGACTCACGAAATGACATTGGTTTGACAACAATAAACCTTATTTGCAGGCATTTATTTCCCTTGCTTAAAGTCAAAGTGTCGTGGCGTGGAAAACAGGACTCATTATCCACATGGATCTACCCTGTAGTTAAATGAATTGAGTAATCCACCTGCCGTGCCGAGTCGAGCAGTTCACTCCCTGCATCTCTTACATGCTAAAATTGGTTTGTACTTGGCAAACCCGAATACTAAAACACAATTCAAGTCATGCATCCATGTAATGCACAAGTACGTCGACGTACACTTGAGAAAATTAGTTTTGTACACCTGCAAACGGCGGGACTGCCGTAAAATGTCTTATAACTACGACATGGGTTGACAAGTGGCTATTAAAACACAAGACTTAACTCAAAGCAGGTTAAGGTGAAGTCGTAGGTTGCATCATGATTTCTATTTCACTGAAATTGAAACCAAGTTTAATTATTGCTTTGCCTACGTACGCAAATACTGTGACTGTGTCNTCGTAGGTTGCATCATGATTTCTATTTCACTGAAATTGAAACCAAGTTTAATTATTGCTTTGCCTACGTACGCAAATACTGTGACTGTGTCCTGTTTCTATGCATGAATTAGCATCTATGCAAATTATTTGCAAATTATATAAATTTTCCATACTGTTTTTTTTGTAAAAATCTAGATTTTGGTAGATTTTTGATTAAAAAATGCTGAGAAAAACAAACAATTTTAAAATTTTAAGCGACGCAACGCGACGCGTATTGGGCGGCGCATGCGTGAATTAATGTCAAATTGCAATGTAGTAAAATTTGTTGAAGACAGGAAATCCACTATACAAACTACTGCTCTAATTACAGGCTATGGCTATGGCGCTGCTCAACTGTCAGCAAAAATGTTTCCTTAGCATGCAGCCATGCATGCATTACAATATTGCATTTAAGGATTGCAGAACAACTATTTCACACTGCGGCAAACCAGAAGAAACGGAGACTTTTGAAAATATGCAATTGACTCACTCGCCCTCACCAAAAAAAAATAAACGAGTCATGGCAAAAATGGAAAGTAAGGCAAGAGACAGGTGGGGGATTTCGGATCCGCATCACTGAATCCGTCTTGTCGTCTTCAGGGCGGGCGCGGCGCGGCGGTATGGTATGGTACAGTGCAGCGCGCGCGGGTGCGAATATTTTTCTCTTGATTTGGGTGTGGGAATTGCAAGTTTTACTCCAAATTTTGAAGTTTTAGGGGAGGAAAATCATTCAAATATTTCATGCGTGGTTGGACGTGAAAATTGTGTGGATGGATTCTCATCCTTTACTGCCAGGAAATGTACGTAGGTCCAATAAAGTTTGCATCCTCATGCAAGCGTGGGAAAACACGTCCTCGTAAAATCTTCTTCCTGTATTTTATTTTGCGAATTTGCGAATTAATTAAGGAACTTTGTATAAAATCAACAAGTAGAGAATCCTGCCCCTCCAAACCAGAAGGATTCCCATCTGAGCCAACCGATGAGCCATCGGATAATTTTGTAATCCTAATTTGTAATTAGACGTGGGAATGCATTATTGCCGCGCGTACGGCGCGTCGGCGCGTGCAGTGCAAAACTACTCATTTCTCAAGGAAGGACGGCGTGTAAATGTTGCAAATATATCCTTAGTTGTATTCTTGGATTTGTTGAAGTACTTGGAGCGGCTAATAAAATTTTATTACAAAGTGACACGCGCGCACAGTTGCAATTTTGAAATGGGCTATTTGGTATGCAAGTGTGGTGATTTAAAAATGAGATTATTATTATGTGCTTAGAAACTAAAAACTTTTGCGGTTCTGAAATTGGCAATTATTCCAGTGTAGTATGATGTCAGTAATTTCTCAAGTGTTTTAAGGAAAACTTTTCAAATGCAATAAGTGAGTATACTAATACCTTAATTCCAATTACCCACATTTAGCATTTCTATAATTTAAAATTACTTCCTTTTGATTTCAAAATGAACAAATTTGACTCCTATTAAGTTGTCTTAAATATGTCAAGCCTTATTTTGCAAACTGGCAAATTCATTTCAATTCCATGTGTATGTGTGTGTGTTCAAAACTTAATTAACTCCCTTTAAATTTCCTCATCAAAATGTAATCCTGAGGGTCTTGTCCGTCAAAAATCCGTAATATTACCAAATCCCTTCAATTCTCTTCTAGCAAATTGTCTTAATTACTTTTTCCCCATTAAGCAAGCGGATCGTCGTAAATGCTAGGCAAGCACGCCATTTCTGTTTTAAACAATTCTTCCCTTGCCACCTCATGGAGTGAATTGACATTGAGGTTAAAATGACACACTTGATTAGTTTTCTGAAAGGGAAAGTTAAATGTAACGAGTGGAAATGCACTTTAAGGAGTTAAGAAAGACGTAACCGTCCTCATCTCTCCTTAATTGTACCAACTCACTTGTCTGCGCCTGCGCAATGTAATTCCGGACGAACGGTGCGCTTGCACTGTAACCCTGCCCTGTAACTGCAATTCAAAATGTTGCAATGTGCAATTCCTTTTTTCTCCCATTGTCTTATGACGATTTTTTTGAAATTTGCCGCCTTTACTAGTCGTACACGTACGTAATGGATAGGTGCAGTACGTACAGTACGTGGATTGCCATCTAATTTAATTTATATAAAATATTGCAAATTGCAATGGGACTTCTTGAATTTTGATGATCAGAGAAAGTGGAGAAGATGATACATGGTGATTGCGGTTTTCGCTGCGCATGCGCACGTCATGTGGCAGCACAGCGCAGGGGCAAAGTGCACTGCACTTTTACTGCACTTTACCAATCCATGCAGTTAAATCAAATTATCAAACTCGTCGATCACAATCGGATTACGTCCACTTTTATATGTATACAATCTATGAGGGATGTCTTTGTAATATGGAGCGAAGTGAGATTCTGGTTTTGTCTGTTGGACAAAAGCCCACGGGGGGTTAAAATATTTATTAACAATGCGTGCAAGAGCAACAGCAATCCCACAAATGGCACTTGATAAAATGTAAGAGAATAAGTATAAGTACTGATTTCTGATCTTAGCCGGTGATATTGTGCTATATTCCCATTATAAACGGCACGGCGCGACGCGTGCGCACTAACACTAAAATTATCTTATAAATATGTACTCATGATAAAAAATCAGCTCCCAAAAATTTTAAGGAAAATCCTTGTCAACAACACAAATTTGCAAAATCGTGCGTCTAAAATCCATACGTACAGATCTCTGCATTTCCACAATCAAAATCAAAATTTCCATACCTTGTATAATCTGATAATCACGGGTTTCAAACATAATTCCTTGATGCAGTAACACAGTTTGCAGTCCTCACTAAAATCTAATAACTATAAAAGTATATCCACAATTCCCACCTCGTGTCACACTCACGCCACACCACACCAAATTAAAATTAATTCACAAATAAAATCACAGAGTAGAATGTACAAACTTATCGTCAGTAACAAAAAATGTTTAAAAAAACAACTTGAAAACAAAATGTGCTTTGTATTCCGTCCGTGTACACTTTGCCGTGTTCGTCGCCGTCGCCGCTAATTAAAAATTAGTATAAATCTCTACCCAACAACTACAACTACGATAGATAAGTTGGAGATCGCAAGATGTTTGGATGCGACCAGTCGAACTGAGGAAGAGACACTGACTTGAGGTAAGAGTCCAGGGACTCTTATCCCATGCATTGCCAACTGCCAACAATGTGATGTGTTGTGAACCTATACCTGTAATTTACCTAGGAGAATGTGTACAATCCATCCAAGTTTCCATACAATGCATGCATAGTACATACCCTCCCGTGCCGTGACGTGCAGACTGGCTGGATTATGAATCCAAATCCCTAATCCGTCCCTGGCCTTGGACAAATATGCCTTTTGCCTTATCTGTCTTGTACAATTTACCTTAAAACAACTACAGCGTCTAACAACCCAATGTCCAAACATTTATTATTAGGTATTTTATTTTTAGAGCCTTTTCTCAGTCTCAGTCGTCAGTCGACAAATAATTGAGGATTGACGGGAGAGACGAGAGAATTATGTAAGTAATGATGGACCTTTTTGGTCCCAGTCAACAATCCTTGTCATGAAATCCCCATTGTTTAACAAATCTTTTCAATCACGGAGACAAAAACCTGTCTACATGGATCCGTCTGGGTGGTGGTTATGTGACTTGAGTGGCCTATGGCCTAATAAAATGCATCCCCTTTACCCATTTTCAATTGTTTTGGGTTATTTTTACAGGTTCGTCCCATGCGGGTTGCGGGTTAAGTGGGGAATTACAAAGTTACATAATTGTACGAAAATAGCTAAGAATTCCCAATTCCAAATGTTTTTTTAGCTGACGAGCCACGAGCGTGCGCCGAGAGAAATATAATAGGAAATACACAGAAATATGAAGACTACACCTTTTCTTTAACAACTAACCCCGTATCCCTTGCATTACTCCTAATTCCTTTAGCATTTAGGATAGACGAAATTGACAGGAAATAACAAAGTTCAAGTAACTGTCAAAAAATTACTTCACAGAAACAAAGCAGATGGGGACAAAGCCATAGGAGAATTCCTCCACATTCATCAATCACATCCAAGCAATAGGAATGGTTTTTTAAAACTCCCACATTTTTTTAAAATGTACATAAGTTTGGATGAGTGACGAGTGAGTTTTAATCTGTAGTGCAGGTGGGCGGGCGGAAATTTCTCAACATTTGTTATCAATCACATCCAAGCAATAGGAATGGTTTTTTAAAACTCCCACATTTTTTTAAAATGTACATAAGTTTGGATGAGTGAAGAGTGAGTTTTAATCTGTAGTGCAGGTGGGCGGGCGGAAATTTCTCAACATTTGTCAATGATGAATGCACGTTGCACTTCCGCAATGCAAAAATACAATGCATGTAATCAAATCCTCGCTTACGAATTAATCGGAATTAAATCAATAAAATGTCATTGTTTGGTTCGAAAACCCCATCACTAATACTGAATTCAAATTAAATGAGTAAATGTTGGCTTTACGAAACTGGGAATTTCCATTGCATGACTGGTTGCAAATTAGGCTGTTATGTTCAAACTTTCCCAGCATAGCGCAGGTACTAATGTACAGTTTGCACCCACGCATGCGCCGCGCCGACGCAAGCGCACGGTAGCTTAACAGACAACTGCTTCGAAGCGACGTAATGCAATTAGCAATCCAACAGTGTAAATTTCTGAGTATTAATTAATGTCAATAAAAATGGACAGTTTTTTGTGCATTTCCTTCCTATTGTACTGTAGGCAGGCAGGCATCACAATGTAATGTAATGCTGGTTTGTCCCTTCCAGTTAAAATAATACACGCCTTTTGCAAATGCAAACCAGGAAATTATGGGTATTGGAGATGGGTGGACGGATCGTGAGAATAACATACTATAACACGTGAGAAAACCTCGCTTAAATAATTGCAAGAATTATTAACTAATTATGCAGTTATCAGTGTAATGCAAAAAAAATGGTGATGACGTTATACTCAGGTAGGAAGGTTTTTGTGTGTGCATTTCATTTGTGTAGTTTATGCCGTAGGAATTTTGGATTGTTGGTGGAATTTTCTTTTGATGGTTTTTCTAATCGTCGAGAAGCGCACATGTCTTTACCGCCAAAGTAAGGCCGGAATCGTCCTTGACTCGGTCGGTCATTTAACGCGCAGACCCAGGCGCAGCGCAGGCGCAGACTCGTGCAAAATCAAAGTGTGAAAAGAATTGAAAGCGTGAACGGCGGAAAGGCTACGTTACTAAAATTTGAGTCTCCCCCAGGGAAGATAACATGAATAGTCAAATTAAATTATTATAAATTTGAATTGGACATGGTATCCAAGTGGGAAAGGAAATTGATACCCGCCTCGAGTGGCCGCGGCAGCGGCTTGCGGACGAATTGTAATTAATTGAATGATGATGCTCACGTCCACGTTTTTTTTCCTTTCCATTGTTTGTGTTAGAATAAGTAATAATAAGCATGTACAGCTCCAGGCGAGATGTTTGCCTGCTGCGCTTGCGCTTTCCGCGTTTGTATATTCGCAGGTGTCTGTTATAATTGGTTTATAATATAGTGTTTCATTGTTTAGTTGTAAGCACGTGCAAAATCCTCTCATTTGTCGTCTCTACTTTTAATTGGATTTCAAAATCTGTGGGATTTCTGTCTCTGTTATTATTCCAATCATTTTTTTCAAAGTGGACACTTCTAATTGTTAAGCAGGACGTTATTAATATAAGAAAATTTCAACAATTATGAACTGAAGGAGTAGTGATTGACCGAACAATAGATGCATTTGTTGCAGTTCTACGAATTTGTGTGACCCTATTAGTCAATTCCTATTCATAACAATAAAATTGAATACACTTTCCCACCGTAATTGCATTTTGTGTTGGGGTTGCGGAGTGCAGTGTCCCTGGGTTTGGTCTGCGTCGTCCATTGAAATGAATCGAGTGCAAATGTCCATCTTGAGGATTTTGCAACGATGGCAATACAAGATTCAATTCATTACAAAAATATGAATGGGGTTATTATTATTATGCAACCCATGCGGTCCAATTACATTACGTATGGTCAGCTTAGGGCATGCGCAGTGCAGAGATGACATATGCAAATTGGATTGTGCTCAAAAATGCTATTGATATTTGAAGTTTTACGTACTTCGTATATAAGGAGTGCTGATTCAAAGCGAAGTCGTTCTGGTTCTTTACAATTTATTTTGTAAATAATCTGTACTTTAAGATTGCATGGCCAAATAGAAATATAAAGCAAAGCGCCATCTATGAATATTTGCAAATTTTATTCATGCACATTCATTGCCCGCAAGCATCCGGCATTTCATTCCAGCAAAATTCCGCGTCATGACCTTACAATATTGACCGAGCAAACAATCAAGAATACCACAAATCCTCCAAGCACAATGACACTATTTGAACAATTGAGTAGAATTAACCTCACGAAGGAAATGAATTGACAGAATCAGTTGAAGGTGACAGGTGAAATCCTCACCTGCAGTGCAGCTCAAAACTGCAAATTCAATTACAGAATTTCGAATCGAAGTTAATTCAAAATCCTATCATTCATTCTCTAATCCAGTTAACCTTAACATTTTAAAAACAGCGACTCCACCCTTCATTCATCCAGCATTATTGCTTCCCAAATTGTGAGTACTAACGCACAGACAGCATTGCCATTTCATTATTGGCACCTGGCGCCGGCGCCTATTTGGCTGACACTTGTATATACATTGGCGCCGATGGCAAAGGCGTTGTGCCAAGTATTTCGCACCATGTAAGTGTAGTTGACCGACCCTTTCCGCAAATTTCAATAAATACAATGCAAATAGTACCGTGTTTTTACCAATTTCCTAGTTCAGCTTTTAATTTGCTTCAAATCCTTAGCTAAATGGTCAAATAATCTTTTGATCTTCTCGGAAATGGTAATGGTAAATGGCCACTGCTCATTCTGTAGTATTTGCATTAAGGCGTGAGCAGATAAAGTTTTTTTTGCCATTTTCATTAAATATATTGCATTGTGTATTTATCTGGGGCTGTCAACCTTAAACCCATAAAGGCGAATTCGTACATTGGATGTATTACACGGTGGACGATAGCATGTAATGCGTGCAGGGAGCAAGGCCGTCCGTGGCAGTCGCCGCAAAAGATTTGTGGATTTTTTCATTTGATTGTTTGGATAAAAGTGGAAAGTAATTGTGGAGCAGAATGAAAGCCAGGATAGGGAATGCAGTAATGAAACAAGTTGCTCAGATTACTAAAACCGTGACAAAATTGATCTTTGTTAGAAATTAGTTGGTTTTTTGCGGAAGTTTTAGGCAAGGAGTTCAGGTAAGCAAAGAAATTTAGTGATGTTATAGATAAATGTAAGGAAAAGTCATTATTGGTTCGTAAAACCAACAATTACATAAGATATTTTCTCAATATTTTTATTTTTTAAATAATGCTAATTATATTCAACATCATTTAGTGTAATTATAAAGTCTAAATTGTAAGTTTTACTAGTTAGTTGCAAAACACATGTAATGCAATACAAAGTAGCTTTTACAATTTCTGTCCCAAAAGTTGACAAAATACGATAAAAATTTGCATGAATTCTCTATCACAATTTGCGTTGTTTTATGACTGTCCAGTCCAATTCATTTGCTCGCAGTATAATTAATGCTGAAGAAATTCTATATGTGTCTTTTATCTTTCCCAATCTTTTCTTCTTTGCCTTATCCACTTTGCAATCACCTCAAGTATATTTTCTCATCCATCGTCTGGCCATCAGGAGCAGCACCCAATCTAATTCTTTGACCTGTCCAAACGCATTCCTTTCTATTTCATTCATCTTCACCACAACTTCGCAACCCGCGCCGCGCAGGCCTGGCAGGCAGTGTAAGCCCATTGTACCGCATCGCACCGCACGCGCACGCGTAATGGTCAACAAACTGCATTCACAATTTGCAGATTATTTGAGGACCGATTCCTATCATTTGTTGCTTCTCCTTTCTGCAAATATTACCTACACAATTTATAAGAGTAAAAGTGAATGAAGTACGTGAAGTAACCGGGGGACGACGCGACGTAGAGCTTAATCGAGTTTCTTAACAATGGCCCATTTATACTATACATGCTTTTGAGATTGCAATCGCGATCGCGACCTAATTGGTCTAGTTAAATACCTAAATGTCGGCAACAATGGCGGGAAAGTCATCTACTCAGTTTTATGTGCATACATAGATAAATGCAGTGTTAGTGTTCATATTTCTCATTAGCAGAATGTATACATATGTAATACACACGTTTAGGATATTTAATCTTGTAGGAAAGAGAGATTCTACTATAACAAGAAAATTTATATAAATATTTTAAATTCTATCAAAGTTTTGTATAATTTTCCTGAGGCCAAGATTTATTTACAGATTACCGAATTATAACTTGCAAATATTAATGTGGAAGTGCATGCGTAAATCTTTCGAATTTTCCCGCCCATTCATGAGTACATAAACACAGCATGATTTCCCTGGATTGGAGAGAGGGTTAGCGATTGGCGTTAGGAGTTGACAGTGACAGAAGAAGAAATTGGGTTATCACATCTGCAGCACACATGAATTCATTTTCATTTTACAACAATTCGATTTCACAGGGCAGGGCGGGATTTGACAGAATCAAATGAAACGAAGTGAACTGACTTGCACTTCCTCAACTAATGTTATCCATAAGGAATTGCGCCACGACGCCGCGCCACGAGGATAAATGAAAAAAACGATGGAGCCATGACTTGAATTCCTTGCAAAGACGATTCTTGGGTTGCGTAAATGGAATAATTGGGAGTCAATTGTTGAATGATTGAGATTTCAATAGAGGAATTTCTGTCTTGGTATTTGCATTCAACGCAGACAGGCGCAGGCGGATGTGTCAAATCCAAATCTACCGCGCATGCCCTGTTTTGCTCTTATGTATGTAACTTTGCATTAAATGCAATGGTACATATGAGGAAGGATAAATCCAAATCACCAAATCCATTCAGATTGTGAAAAGTCAAATGCACTCGCACTGGTTATATGTACGCATGTGCAAATTGAACAACCTTTGCTTTGCCGTAATAAAGTAATTAGTATTTCCTCACTTGACATTAATTTGGGTATAGAAATAATTAAACAACAAAATTCAATCAATTCTGAAGTAGTAATTACAAACAAAGCACATTTTTGTAAAAAAAAAATTGCAACAGTTAGAAGATGGATTTGCACAACAATGTAGAATGGTCAGCAAAATGTATGTATGCAAATCAAAACCTGAGATTTTAAAGTAGCCTATGTAATAAAGTCATTTTGGTATTTGTACGTCTGCGCCTACAATGGATGGCTCAGCCCTGCACTGCACTGCACTGCACATTGCGTTGCGTTACGCAACCAACGCCCTCAGAAAATTGTCAACGAACTCAGGGAGGGGAGTCGAATCCATTTGCAAAATTGTCCATAGTTAAAGTAACAGCAAAGCTCCTTTACATGACCAGGAGCAAAACAAGACAAACAAGTCAAGTTTTCACTTTCTGTTGAAAAGGAAACTCTGGCAGCATGGTTTACCCAGTAAAGCTGACAGAGTGGTTTTAGCAACAATACAATATACAACAATGCCGTTCCCCCTACGTAATCATACCACCACCACAAATGGCCAGCATTTCCTCGGAAGTGCACTCACCCTTCTAGCCCCTGCGATGCCAAACGGCGACGACGACGAGACAATGTAATCGACCAACACTATGTTAGCTCCTTACGTGCCTCTACCACATACTTTGGATTTAATCACAAAAAATTACTTAAGACTCCTCATCCTATTATGCAGGATTATCAAAGAATGTGAGAATACAAATCCTCATCAACATTTCTCAGCTATTCAAAAGTTGAAGTGCATCCTTATTTAGCAGTTAAAATGACACAACTACAAATTATTAAATCTATTCAAATCCTGTATTACTTTTACGGGTGGTCCTCGATAAAACGGATTCAGTTGTATCAAACATTACTCTGAATTAATTTAATATTTTTTAAAAAATGTTATAAATAAATACAAATTTCAACATATGAACGGAATTGAACAAATTTGAATTTTTGAGAATTTGAACACAAAGAACAGATTTAATTTCAAAGTATCGCATCGCCCCAGACAGACATACAAATTTGTTGTACTTTATAATTTGTGTTGCTTTGATTGAGCCACAATTTGCAGTACAAGCCTTACTACATAATTTTTTCAAGAAGAATTAAATTGCGTGAAATGAGATTTGGATACGAGAGAAACTTAAAGGATTGAAATGTCTATCAAGGGTTGTAAACTTGATTATTTGGGCAAATAATCAAAGGTAAACGAAGAATGAGAGGGAGGCAAGTAAGCAGACAAGGGTAAGCACATTGAGTCTCCGTGCGTTAAATGTAGTAGAGATATTAAACCTTGAGTGCACTTTGAGTTCTAAGATGCTGGTTGAGGCTTAAGATAAGCAGTAAACAAAGCGAAGCCAAAAAATGCCAAGAGAAAGCCCTTACTTAAACTGCAGTTCCTTCACTATCCCTACACTACATACCTATGATCTCAATTACAATCTTAAAGGATGCGGCCGGTCAAAATGATAATGTATTTTAATATTTATTATTAATTAATTGGCAATTCAAACAAATCTTACCACATAGTTTTCCAAGATTTGAGTAAAATTAATTAATCCGCTTCCGTCGAAGTCCACCTTGATGGTTGACTTGTACAAAACTTTAAATCCTTTTCAATAAATTATAATCCTCGAGTTGGTAACTTGGCTCCAAAATCCCGTTCCTGGATTTCCCCGGGTCAATTTCCAGCCAAATTTCCACTTCACTTTCCCCGCTGTTAACTTAAAGTCACAAATCCTAGCTTTGATATATTTCCATTGTGTAAAAAATCCAAAACTTGCCTAACAAATCCCTTCCTCCCCCAAAAATATTCACCACAGTACAACAGTCGCAATGGAATTAACAATATAGAAGCGCCTGGTCCGAAATCTATTCCTCATCGTCACTTGTAATTAACTCCACATTCAATTCCATCTAACAACACTAACTTAAAATTAATTAAAAAAAATATCGTTACAAGATTTTGAAGAAGAAAAAAAAACACTCCTCGTCGTTCGTCCACAATTCACAGGGTTCCACAAAATAATAATCCTTAGCTAAATTCACAAATAATTCCAAGTCCATTTGCCATAGTCTGGAGCAATCCTTTGGTTTCCAACTCCACAACACAGCACGTTTTTGGATGAGAGAAATTTGTTGAGAGACTGAAGCCGTGAAGTCGAGGTGTGTGCAATGTAGTCACTCAGTCAGTCGAAACCAAAAAGTGGAAAGGGAGTTAAAGGGGGTCTAGGATATCAAACTTATTGCACATTCAGGTAGGCGGAAAGGGGGGCTCTCACTTTTCAAACAAAATGTTGCAAACGGGGCCTTCCCGCCTCAACTCAGGCCCGGCCGCCGCGCGCACCACACACAACCGCATCGCAGTGCAAATTAACCAAGAGGTCGGTCATAGTCATAATGCAATACGTACGTACGTACTGTACACTGTCGCAGTAGTGGATTGGGTGAACAAGCAAGCATGCGCAATCCAATGCGATTTTTTCCGTACGAACTCATACCCATGTTCAATGTGCAGAAAGATTAAGAAAAGATTTTAATTATGAGGGAAAATTTAGCGTTTGAATTCCCCCAAAAGGCACAGCGCAGCGTTGGCGCAGGCGCCAGTCCCTCTTGCTCTAGTATTGGATTCTATGGTAAAGGTGCTTGCTTAGTGACCCAATTGGATCCTGGCTGCACTAGTAGGACGACGTGGCAATCCAACTAACTCCTATTAGGAGTATAGGACTCATAATGTACAGTAATAGCAGCCAGCAATAACATTAGCAATCCCACCAACCCACATCCATCACACTACCTGCCTGCTAAATCACTAGAGCCTGACTCGAAACACGCCAATGCTCTACCGAAAGTAAAAGTATGTAATCTGAGGTAGTAGATCATATTTGATTGATACAAATTTATTACTAGGGGAATTGGTTAAAGGAATATGGATGGCAGCGTAGACGCGCTTGGTTAATCTAACAAATCATGGCTGTAAATTTGTCTATCGAAATTTGAAGGAATTAGGAGGAAGGTGTGTTGTAAAGCAAGTTTCTCTAATTGAAAAAATTAAAAACATATATCCTATGGGTACGGATTGAATTAAATTGCTGTGTGAAATATAAATGACAGAATTTGAATAGTGAGCTTGTCATTACAAGATTGTGTTTGTAAAGCCAAAGCAAACATAGCTACCAACTCTACCAAGACACAATAATAATTCTAATATGAATAACAATGCAGGAGGTGTTATTGAAAAAAATTTGACTCCTGTTACACTCTGCAATAATGTATCTGTGAAAGGATGACAGTGCAGAATGCATAATAACAATAAGATTTTTGTATGTTATATTTGTTAATTTTGAATATGCAAAAACCATACTCCATTTCGCCCTACATGGTTGTAGAAATCATTTATTTTCCTGGGATCTGGTAGTGAAAATCAGATTATGACAACATTCCCACGATCGAGAAATGCGGAGTTTGCTATTGCTTACTAACATAAAAACTAACAAAAAAAATCAAAATAATGTAATTGTTGTTTTTAGTTTACAAGATTAGATTCTCTCTTTATAGGTACTATCTACACTTCAAACTTTTTTTAAAAACAAAAATGTCTTTTCAAATTCCCGTGGCATTTATTAATTGTCGCCTAAAATCCTATTGTTTACTTTACGCCGTCAAAAATTGTAATTTAATTGAAGTCACTATTCACTCAGTTCTGAAGATTTATAACCATACGTATAAACAACAATGCGTTGCATTTTGAATTAACGCCCCATCTCAAACTTCTTAATCTCACTTGAGGGTCATCTTTCACATTTACCATGTCCAAAGGATTACACACACACAAATAAGGATTTGAATAAAACGTGCAATACTTGCGACTGGACTTGACTCCTCCTTGCGTAACAATAACACTTGGAACAAAGCAAATGCAAAAGTACACAAAATAAATCAAACAGATTTTCGTAATTTGTACTTAGTAAATACTAATAATTGCATTGCAGTTTTGCAGTGACGCTCATTATAATACATGCAGCGCTCTGCTGTGCAGTAAACAAAGACATCAACTTGTAATGGGTCGTGTACATCATGTCTGTATTTAAGTTAGTAAAATAAATCATAGCTTGTATGCATTCCTACAAACAAATAGGATTTTTAACCTCTGTCTTTGCGCAAGGAGTCGTGTTTTCGTGGGTTAGCCTAAGGTAAACGTTTACCATTCCGATTAGATTTAAGCTGAGAAATTTCATGCATATCGTGTTCTGAAAAGTGAGAACGAAATGCTTGTCATGTTGCATTATTGCATGGTTTTCCGGCAAAAGGGGGCGAAGCTCTAATGTACGTAACGTAACTTTTCCTGACTCCTTTTAACGTAAAGCTGACATTATTTGATAATTTTGTAGCAGTTAGTTATTTAAGTCATCGCGCCGCCGCGCCGCGCCGCCCGCGCACGCGCACGTGAGTGGGTGCAGATTTTATCGTTTCCGTCCGTGGCTTGTAACCGGTCATTCCAGCCAAGTGCAGGGGATGTCGCCCCTCCTTCAAATTATGTAACACTTGTTGTTCGTGGGTGATTTGCCTTATCGCTGGAAGTGGAAATGATAACATCAGTTAATTGCAGGACACTTTCAGATACGACCCTTGACAAAGGCAATTGCAATTTGGTCTACATACATATTTTGCTTAATCATGTGCAAATAATTTTGGTGTTGGAATATACTTCGTAATTTTTGCATTAAATGTGTACACATTTGGATAATATCTCTACAATAAAGTTTTCTTTCAAAGTCTTTAGGTGCTGTAATTTGTACTTGTATAAATTTGTCGGCATACTCCAAGCCAACAATTAATATTGGTACTTTTTTACGTACGTATCTATTGTGTAAAGGATCCAGCCAGCCAGAGCCAGACAGGCCACCTTGTAATTCAGATCCGGAATTAAAAATGCAGTATGCAGTTGGAGTGGAATGCATCTCCATGTATGGCACCTACGTGATAATTAGAAAGATCTTCGTACATTACAAAGTGCATTGCATTGCGGCGGCATTTGTTTGCATTTAGTGATGATTGGCATCAAAATACTGGGCATAAATTTATTGCATTGCAACTGCATCTGTGCAATACAATACACCCCAGCGTATCTCCTTACATAAAAATCATTCAAACGCAAATACGCAAGACACAACAAAACGTGCAACTGCCGCACCAAAAGATGATGAGTTTTCTCTATTCCATCCCGCGTGCATTACAGTACAGAAAAAAACGTTCAATTTGGACGTGTGGTCGGTTAATGCAGTGGATGTGCAGTGCAGTGAGTGCACTGTCAGAATCTTAAACTGAAATGATCAAATTTGAAAGGGTTTTTTTGCATTCAGTCATCATATTGAATGGAGTTGGAATATGATTTTAAAAGGAAACCTGCTGTGCAAAATTCAAAGTGAGAGTGGGTGCATTGCGCATGCGCGTGGCTACCGGCGAAGCTGCGTGCATTCAAGCAAGCTCATCTTGCAAAGCAAATTGAAGAAAAGTGCGTCCAACGTTTATTTGTCATATTTAAAAGGTATTATGTTTCACTGCAATGCAAATGATATGGGGATTTACTGTAAATTATGCTTGAGGAGGACGTACGTGGAATTAAAGTGTTAATGATTCCCAATATGGTAATTTTGTTACATAAATGATGTGTGACTTGAGGATTTGGCCATGGCCAACAATAAAAGTCATTGAAACGTTAAACGCAATGGTGGTCTTGGAAATAAGTATGCAAATTTAATCGTCTAACTTAAATGGACGGAGTAATAATTGAGCAAAGTTTATTTTTTTTGGACAGCTAGGTTCACATGAAATTTCAGCACTTGCTAAATCAAGCAAAGTTTTTTCCCCTCAAAACAGTGCAAATCTGTGGCTGACTTGAGCTGAACTGACAATTTCCGGTACACAATTTCTATTCACCAAGCGAATGCACATTAGTCAAGTAAAATGGTATTTAGTTGGCATTCAAGCATTGCAAAGTTGCAGACATAAAAAAGGAGTTAAATGATGTTATTAAGCCAGAAGCCTCCTCGCTCCAAGGCACCCATTCTGTCTCTGTTCTGGCTATGACCTTTGAGGAAAGCCGTACCAACAACTGTGCATTCCTTCCTTCCACTTTTGCTATTATTACTTTTGCCACTGGCATTCTAGTATTATTCGCATTGTTGCAATGTGGTCTAATGAATTATGTATGCTCCCTTACACTCGAATTGTCACACAAAGTAGGTATGCAATTATTTTGAAGGGTGTCAGATTCAAAATTACCCGCTTCCAATTCCTACGCAAACGCATGTGACTTTGGTAACAGCTACAAGTGCAGAAAACGATATTTTCCACAAAGCCACTTTCCTGGCAGACATAGGCAGGATAAAATTCTGAGCGACCTTCGGGCTGGCTTTTAATATTTAATATAACCAAATATTAAATATTGGGAGAATGACTTGCTAATAAGTTCAACAACCAGAAATTCATAGAGCACGTGGCAATTAATAATTACGCGCGTCATTAATCTGTGTTTTCTGCATTTCGCGCGTCACATTTTGAATGAGTACTTGGGAAACCTGGCCGTTGCATAACGCAATTATTCCAGCTTCTGCGACGCCACGTCTAGGTTTTGTCTAGCAAATAATTAAAACGACTAATTAAATAAATGATACAGAGTGCCAATTCCAGTAGCGCCACTCCACAGCCTTTTAAGAGCCGACTGGCAGCAGAGATTTTATTAGCACCTTGAGACTGCACGTTAAATTATCGTATTTTGTACCGATGCCGGCTGTGTTTGCTGTGTTGCTTGTGAAAACAAGGTGTTTTGCAGGGTAATAAACTTGATGTGCAAAAAATGACATTTCTTGTGTTCAATCATGAATCAGAAGAAATCCCATCGATTTGCGACGCAGTTTTAGCTGGTAAATTATGACTATCGTAACGGGATTTCAACTCATATTTCATGTTTATAATGGGTGCGGACTGCCGGGAAACCCAATCGCTTTTTCGTAACCAAATAACGTTTTTTAAACGATTTATAATATCTGTTAAAATTATCAACTGACTTAAGAATTAACTGAAGAATTGTATGAAATTAGCCAGCCATAAATCTTATTTATGTCCAAACCCCCGTCACACGCACCGTAATAAAATGTTGTAACGATTTATCCGCTCCACGATTTCCCGCTGCACGAAGATTGGAATCTAGAGTTCAAATTTCGAAAGCTAATTCGCGTTTCGATGTCAGGTTCGACCGATATTGCATCCATAAGCCATACGCCATTACGAAATGTTGAAATTAACCTAGAGACACTGACACTATAAGATTAATCAAAATATCATATTCATTCATATTGCATGCCGTGTGGAATAAATAATCTTACAGAGTCAAAGTCAGGCCGAAGTCAGTGGCACCCCAAATATCCTATTGTTGTAAATAGGTTAGATTCAACTCCAAGATAATTAAGAAAAATAACAACAAGACGCGCGACGACATTACACAATTTGTTTCATTCACCAAGAACTGCATGCATGCATTCTATTTATACTGACTGACATAATTAGTTCAGGCCTACAATTAAGCAGAGTGCCTCTCGCTTTAATTCATTTTTTCAAGACCATTTTAATAGTGGGTTGGATTTATTTGCAATGCATGCTATTATATGCCGCGCAGACGCAGACTTAAAGTCATTCATACCATTCGAAGGGACCACACCTTAAGTAAGTGAATGCATACAAATAAAATGAAAAGAACCGGAGATCCGTTTTAATTACACACATTCTTTCTTGCGATCAAATCAAAGGATTTGGAGGTCATTGGGAATGGGAGTTGAATGAAGTGTAAGAATAATGAGCAGGCCAATCCGCCTCCTTTGTTTAATCGGTTATGTACGTTTCGCGATTGCGCTGCTGCGGTTGATCAGGTCGATGTTTGATTCATTTTTTTAATCTCGTGCACGTATCTCTCCCAATGAAAAACTAGAACTTTACCTCTTGTCGTGACATTGTAATTCTAATTTATCTGTGATTATTGCGCTAACCTAGTTTGGAGATCACATTGACTTTGTTTTGATGCAAATCTCAAATGATTATATAGAATTGCATAAGAATTTAAATCGATGATGTCTATTAGTGGAAATTTGGGTCACTGGTGCAGTAAGTAGTAGTACTGTAACCGCCCTCGTCTACTTAACGTACCGCATGTAAATTAATATTGTGCATTCTGAAAAATAGGGGTATGTAAAGTCGTAAATTCTCTCATCTAAATCTGTTCTATGTTATCAAACGAGGACATCCTCTTTGCATTACAAAAAATCCCGAATTACATAAAAATGAAAGTGAAACTACAGGAAAACCCAATCGCTTATAACTGACAAAACTCATATCTTGACTTCAGCCTTAGTAAGTGTAAGTATCTGTTCGTGTACTAGTGGACGTAGACGTAATGTCATTGCTGATCTGGAATTCCCACTTTTCTTGGAAGCCAAATGACTTGACTGTTGCCAACATAATATGTGTACAAACGACTTGATGCTGCCTCATCTTATGCCAAATGCAATGGATCACTTATTTGCAAAGCAGCTTTGTTGCACGCAAGTTTGTACTGCTACTTACCCTCAAAGCGTCTTTTATTTTCCAAAATGCAAACATAAAAGACCAAAATAAAACTTAATTTGAACTGTACTCGGTTTTAAGAACAAAGGCTCCGTAAAGAACCCAGAATTACAAACTACTGTAATTCAATTAAAAGCAGAGCGACGTAAACCTGCATTAATCCTGGCCGCTTCCTTTTTCAGTCTCCTCATTTCACCGACGCTTACGATGGATACCACAAGGTAGAAAATTGATGTAAGAATTCCCAAAGCCTGTGTCAAATCAAGGAATAAATTAAGGAACTGTGTGTAATTACAAAAGTTTCAATTGACTCACCCCTGCTGCCCCTTTTAAGGCATAATAAGGTTGGACTTCATTATTTATGCAAGTTGTACATTTCCAGTCATCATTCTGGTGTTGTATGACACAATCAGAAACTTCATCTGGAAGGCGGGCTCCAATGTTGTATGCTTTACTCCTAAATCTGGAAATCGGGACTGGGAGCTCGCTGTATTTTTGAGAACGACGAACAATTCCGTCGATGAAACCATCCAATTCACAAGTAACAGTGGGGTCTCCAAATTCCAATCTGCAGCAATTTTGGATTCGTGCCATGATGATTAGAGTTGAATACAAGACTACACAACCACAGAAAAGGAAGGCGAGGGATCCTACGACGTGGAGGACAATATCCTGTGGAATTATTAAGCTGAATTTAATTTGCACTGACATTGAACTTAAATAGAAAATTCCCGCCGCGCCGGCCGGTCTATCAGATGTATAAACGTATGTGGAGAGTATACAAACACATAGATTAAACCTATCAAACTTAAGGCAACTTAATCAACGTGTCTCATCTTCATATATATAATATATATATGATATGTATGTATGCTATGTATGTGTATGTATATGTAGCTATGAGCATTTTCAAACAATAGGTGTAAGTTCATAAACCTAACTTTATAACTTACCAATATTTTTAGATGAACAAATCGCTGATGGAAATCAGTCAATGCGAATAAAGCAGCTGAAGCCGCTGAGTAAACAATCCCCACCATTCCAAGGATGTAAAGGCTGTCTTCTCGCCATACTATTTCGATGAGTTCTTCTTGAAGATCGGTTGGGCGACACACTGCACTTAAGACGACGACACCAATGCTCAGCGCCTGTGCTTACGATGTAGAAATACTTGGATGATTACCAAATTCAATATTAGGTGTTGAATTGTATTAAAATGTAGAGTTTCTTACCAAACAAACAATTTTCGTCACAGTTGGAGTAGCCCTATTCGTCTGTCTTGTACACAAGTACATGATGATACCTTGCTAAGGTCAAGGATTTCAAATTTTAAATAGACCACCATGCAAAATCCGTTTGGCTGGACAGATTTCGTTTGGTGCGTCCGCCCAAAGCTATGACAACCCGTGACTCCGTCCCCGCACTTCAAGAATTGGTCGAAATGTTGTAATGGCTGATGGTGGAGTCTCGGTCTGAACAATTTTCAAGTGAAACCTCGCCTTGTTATCTAATCTTCCGGTATTTGTGAATGCCACCCAAGCAGAATCCTTATCAGTGTTTGGAGAAGGTGGAGACTCAGCCAGGATCCCACCTATGGGAAGCATTACAGTCTTTGACGTACATGACCAAGCCACACAACAAACATTATTGTGCATGTCGTAATCTGGTTTGTCCGGTCTTGAGGTCATTTAATTATAAAATGCAAAGTGCAATTCTATTATTGGATTGACATCGTGCGTCAAGTTATTTAGAAAATAACACTTGACATATGACAATTAACGTTTTGGGATTTGACAAAAAAGTGTAGTACTTACCAATTTTGGTTGGGTTAGTGATAGCAAATTCTAAGAAACTGGCACAAATAATTTCAGCAGGTGTTTTCCAGCGCAAACAAGGAAGTATAATACCCGCACCCACCCGAGCCCGCAGTCAACTGCAAACCACGGTGGTCTGCGAATAAACACTTTAATTTTACAAATACAATACAATGGATTCTTTTTGTTTACTGGATCTTATGTTTGAGTAGTTAAAAGCCACCTTCCTGTCCTGAGTCACGTTTAACGTAGGGCTGACTTTTATGATTCACTACAAGTTACGTTTTGAATTATTTTTTTTACAAACTCTATCTGATTCTGCGGTTTTAAATTATGGCTACACAGGCTTTGTCTTACAAGATGAGTTGATGCCAAGGTCACAATTTTAAAAGGGAGGGTGAAATAGGCAGAATGGACTTCTTTCGGATTCAAATCAAAATAACAGCAGACCACAACGTCACCGTCTACACCATGATGCATGGGGTTATAAAAAACGGCATTAAAGAAATGTTCTACTTACTACGACAGCTGTTAATTCTTTGCATGGAGGGGTTGCCAATGAGTGATTTGGTTTTAGTGCTATTGAATCGTAATTTCAAAGCCTGCTCATACTGTTTTATGAATTCCTTAATTATAATAGCAGCGGATCTGAGTACTTACAGCACATCAGTGCACGAAGGGATGATCCGGTGATCAAATTCTTAGTGTATGTATGTATAACCTTGGACATATCCTTTTTGGACGAATCCGACGTCGGAATGCACAGTGTGATAGTGAGGCAAAG
>JAAXYW010000439.1:0-37733 GCA_036851895.1 Orthonychiurus folsomi | reverse complement strand
ATCCACGCTCCGTATCAAAAGACCAATGATTCGTCCATGCAGGGCGCTTCACACGATCCGTTTTATTGTGAACTGTGACCTCAAACTCGTCACCAAAATATGTGTAAACTGGGTATTCGGGTTCGAGGGATAAATTGTTACCGCTTAAAGCGTGTTGAAGCAGCATTCGTGTCTTCATCTATTAAAAATTACAGAAAAAGGATAAAAATTATACATAAAATAAATTGAAATTAAAAATTCGAGTTCACTATCCCATCCCATCGCACCGGAACGGGTATTCCAAAATCCATTTTAAGTTTTTCCAAATTATCCAGAGGCACGACCCGCCACAAAGTATTTGGATTCGCAGTATCTGAAAATCGGACTTGGGGTCTAGCTGAGTGAATAGCTGCTTGATGTAACCAACCGGCCGGAGCTGAGTGGATGTACAACTATGCAAAAAATTAGAAACCTAAATTGCAATTATTTGTTAAATGTATTTCAAAATACAACAAAATTTTACTGGAAAATGTTGAGTAGGCATAGCTCGGATGCGGAAGACATCCCCATAGCGTAGAATACTGCGGTTGTCCGTTGGACAGTCAGGGCTGATCAGAATGTAAAGAAGCCAAAATCATCAAATTGAATTATTTCATTTTTTTCCAATTTCTTACCGTTCAATAACAAATGAATTCCTCACTACAGGATACAAGAGCGGGGATGCAGAAATAATACTCGTCGTGTCAAGGAAAGGTCGATGGTCAATCTCCATCGGAGGTACGGATGCACTCAAAACCAATTGTCCCAATTTGCAATATTTTTTAAATGGGTATTCTTGAATGGCAGACAAGCAGTCCGGCCCAGGGGAAATTATCTGTACACTGTCCCCGTAGTATAGATAACCATCCCTTCGGGGAGTTAGATCCACCTGTAATCCAATTAACAGGATTTGTAATGTATAATTTTGAGATCTGTGCTATGGTTTAAAGGACCAACTGGTTTGAGTAAAAAATCCGCCATGATTTGAGATTTCTGGATAGACAATTCTTCGCATTCTCGTTTCTTCATAAAATCATCTCGAGCCAACTACATACAGCAAGGAACTCATGCCATTTATCATCATTTTAGCAACAACTGTTGCTAATCAAAATCTTACCGTATTTTGCACAGTTTCTTCAAACCAATTTCCAACATATGTTTCCGCACTGAACATGCGCTTGCCTGGCTGTACAACATGTATTAGTATTGATATCTGTGGGGATACATCCACAATTCTCCATGATTTTCTGCTGTCGAATTCGCTACTATATCTTGAAGTAAGTAAAACCCTGTGAACCCTGTTTAAATTGTTTTGGTCACCCGCTGTCCACAATCTTTGACTTGTGTTTTGTGTACGTATTTGCTACTTAAGTCAGACCCCTTGGTGTCTGGACTACGATTCTACAATTGTTTAGGCCATTGCTAGATATGGCGCTTATATAACATTGAACTATTGAAGAAAATAGTTTTTAAAAACTGAGTTTGATTCTTGTCTTGTCTAAATATAGTACATTGTTTCAAGATTTCAAAATTACGACGAAAAACTTTCTAAGTTTGGGTTAATGTTAGTATTAAAGCGTGGGAAATTTGTTCAGCTCGCTCAAATCATCAGTAGTTGAATCGGAGTCACAACAATACAAGACATTCTTCTTTTAAATCCAATACAAGTTTTGAAAGTAAAACCCCCATTCATCACCGAATTAAGAAGAACCTGGCCATTAAAATCCTCATCAAGCAGTCAAATTAATTCTCACCATTTAATTAGTCCCGTCATGTGGAAATTAATCACATTCCGAAGGAAGAGCACATTGCACTAATTAACGTTTAATTAAATATTTTGTGCAATAATGAGGAATCAAAACTTGTTTCACCTGTTCAGGGCAGGCCATATGGCAAGGAGTTAATTAAACAACTAATAAGGATGATACAGTGGGAAGCTGAAGCTGCACCAACCGAATATGTGATTTACAATCCACCACTGTACTGCATCTTGCCGCAGTCCATTGATCATCTCTTCATCATCGTCATCCCCATCTAAAGTTTGCAAATTATAACGTGTCCAAAAATTGATGTGAAAATGGGTTTTCCGTCGGTGCGGCCGATGAAATTTCACTGAGACCGTTTCCATCGTACGAAAAGGCGGCAGCTTTAGGATACACATTAACTACTAGGAAATCATACAAAAATCCTCAACCCAACTAACTTTCGTTGTTCAATTTTGGCTTGGCCACATCCAAATTTTTGGTGTTGGTATGCATAATGTGTTATGACTTACGACGTACCACGCACAGACAGCTACATTTATGGCGAAATCTAAATTAAAGACAGACGCTTCTGCCTACTGCTGCAATGGCCAACCAATTATTTCGGGCGTGGTGGTCCATTGGATTCCCATTTACATTTTGCATTAGGATTTCCTTCAGGGAATTTGAATTTCTTATTTGTCTGACTGACTGGCTGCCTTGGACTTGTTTACGCATAAACTTTAGCTTTACTCATTCCCAATCGTAATCTCCTCAAGATCTCATTTAAAATGACATTGAATCATTTGGCGTTGCATTCAATTATCTTGATCGTAGCAATTAGAATTTTGCAAATTGAAAATGCTAGTCTGCTGTCGGGTGCGGTTCCCTACTTACATTAGTTGCGATAATTTGATTTATCTGAGGCAGTGTAATCTGTAATGCAACCGTGGGCGAATTTAAAATGTATATTGACGCCGTTCATAAACTTTTTAAATTTATGTTGAACGCATTGTTACATTCAAGTTGAGTCGGCATCACAAACGCAGCTGGAGTTGCAAGTTTCTGACTTTATTACAATCAATCAACGGTTCAAATAAGTCAACAGTATGTATTTGAATACCCAAAATGATTAATTAAAATCCATGTTGTTGTGTTAATCAATTAGTATCAACTGTGCAGGGCGCCATTTCTCTTGCAAGAAACAGGGGTTTTCTTGCTGAGGGTGGTAGTGGATCCTGGATTTCCACTTGCAGTGCTTCCATTATCAAATGTTAATTTCTCATTCCTTCTGAGCGTGAAATTTTTTTCTAAAAATCCAGCCAAAAATTTTGTCTTTTGTTTCGGCGTTGTCGTCGTCGTTGATTCATGGGTGGGTATTTCTGTACGCGGACTCCGTTGTGGCGGGTGCTGTGCCTTTTTACTACTTCGACGCATTAAAGTTGAGATGATTGGATTCCGTTCTTTCGTCTTGACCTCGTCCTCTTTGGAATGACTATGGTTTTTCTTGTAAATGATTTCCAGGGAATTTGAATGATTGGACAAAAACCCGTTTTTGTCCGAGTCCGCCTCGTATGGTGTGCTGGACACATGTCCGTTTAATTTCAGTTCGGATTTGGAAATTCCGTTGCTTAATTTGACGGGTCGGGAACTCCCGATTCCCTTGCTAGAGGATTTGACGTGGCCGTTGACCTGAGCCTGGGATTTTGGAATGCCATTCCTTAAACTGACCTCGGATTTTCCATTTCCATTCCTTAACTTCAGTTCGGATTTGGAAATCTCATTGTTCAAGCGATTCAAATAATTCACATTTTCAGCTGTACCCGTACCATTCATTTTCCTCTCACCATTTGCAATCTTATAGTTAAGTTCAGTCACTGTCACAGGGTCACGGTCATGATCATTTCCAAAGGAAGTCACTATTTTCGCAGAAGGCTCATACTCATGTTCGTCGTAGTCAGGGTCAATGGTCACGGTTCGGTTTACATCACGAACTAATCTTGTCGAATTAGAGTTTGGGTCAACGGCCTGGACATGATGTTGGTAGTACGGGTACGAAGAATTCAAATTCATTTGCCGTAGAGATCTGGAAATGGAATCCCCGTAAAAGAAAGGTCGCTCCGATTTTTCTTCAGACTTCCTATCAAAATGCCCATTTTGATTTTCCATTTGAATCCGACCCCGTTGTATTTGTTCACCATCCTCCTCTAAGTCTGCGTCCAAGTCTTCGGAATTGCCATTGTTAATCACAAGGGTCGTCACATTTGGCCGTTGTGACTTGAAATTCGTATAACCTGGTGAATGGGCATGGGCAATTGGATTCGGGTGACCACTAACAGCCGACGTTGACGAATTGCCATTAATTCCAACCCGCTGGGTTCGTCCTTCCGGTTGCGAAGACACAAAACGATGAATCGTTTTTTTCGTCAAAACTCCATTCCTCGGCTCCGAGGACACAACAACTTGGGCGTAAATGATTGGGGAGGAATTCCTGGAAGGGCGGGACTCCACAATTGTGGAATGACTTCTTTCCAGTCGACTTTGTACTGGAAAATGACTGGCTTCATTTGAATGAAAATTAAATTTTGGAGGAGGTGGCCTTTCTGGCGGCGTCGTGGTCGTCGTCAGAGATTTCCGGAGCCGAGGATTGGCCATAGGTGGCGGCACATCGTAGCGTCTCAAGATATTTCCATTATTATTCATCCCATCTTCTGGACCACTCAAACTACTGATCGGACTATCCGAGGTCTCCTGATGAATTTTCCCTGTATTATTCACATCCTTATCATCACTCCCACTGCTATTGGTGGGAGTCTCCCCAATACTGTTTAATCCGCTCCGCGAAGTCGTCGTCGTCGCCCGTGTCCGTGACTGTGACGATGGCCGATAATTTCGTGTCGTCGGATTTTCGGACTCTCCGCCTCCATTAACCGTCGGGAATTCCACTAAACTCCCACCAAGTGGTCCAAGGCTCGTCAAACTGTCACCCACGGAACTCGGACTTCGGGATTTCTTTTTGGGTCGGAAAAACTCACTCAATTTGCTAGGACTCCGTTGCAATGTCGTGGTGGATTTCTTGGGGGGTCGTCCAAGGGAAAAATATTGTTGGTCCTGATGATGTGGGGTGACGGCAACGGAGCAGCTTAAATTTTCCACGAGTTTGAGGACACTTTGGGCTTCGTTGTAAAGGGCAGTTGGATTTGGCGCGGATTCTGCATCGTTGACCCATAGGCGCGGATGCTGGAGGCCGGGAGAGCGAAGGACGGCAACAAGTTTTCCGTTTGGATCCGCCTCAACTCCTCGCGGAATTCGCTTGATGTGAACATCACGATTGAAGGAAACACGTTTACTTTGTTGGGAATTGTTGGACAATTCGGAGCGGAGGGATTGGGAGCGGTGGATATTGGATTTTGGACGATTTGATGGATGCGGCGGGTGCACCTGGTACGGGGCGGGTGGCAAGCCGGATGTAACCGGCATGGTGTTGATGGTGACGTGACCCGAATGAATGGTTGATCTGAAATTATTGTAAAAAAAAAGTTAATGTGGTTAAATTGGTTATTATTAAGTTTAGTGAAATCATCAGACAAATCGTATGTTGCATGCTTAGACCAATGCAGTATGCAGTGTTTTTGTAACTTGTCCTTTGTTAAAGATTTGTTAGGTTTCAACATTGAAAAGCAGTATATTGTTTTAAAATGGCGACTATGGTTAAGTTCAGTTGTGGCTATTGGAGCATATTGTTCAAAAATAGCAAAAAGTCTGCATTAAACTGCAAGCAAATTATTAGGGGTAAGCTGTTTGGCGTTGGGCATTGCGAATTTGCATATTTTTCCAATCTTAATTTTTATTTCCCACCAGACGAAAACATGCCCGACATCATTGAGAAGTTCAATACTCAGCTAGACACACGACATGTATGTATAGTTGGCTAATCAATGGGCTCCCATTGTTGCAGTGTTAATCCAAACCTGCTGCCAAGTGTAACTTAACCCTTTATTCCATATACGGACGGATTCCTTGTGACGCATTACGATTTCCCCTCATTTCCTTGCCTCCACGGACGGGAATCGTGACCCGAACTCGATCTGACCGACGGAGATTTATGTGAATGCATCCACCTTTTCCAAATGTGTTAAGAATGTACATTGTTATTGAGCTTTTAGCATAGGTCGAACATTGCGAAGGAGCTAAAGCTTCACCACTGCACTGCCTGCCTTAATTACAGGTGTACGACCGTCCGTCCCGGAGATGAGGATTTTTAGCATGCAACTTTTGACTACAAAGTCATAAATAAAGTCGGCGGACCCGTACCGAAGAAGATAATCTCACACATATAATTACATTCACAAAAACCTTGTCGGTTGGTCCTTTCGCTTTGCTTTTAAAATCTGTTTAATGGGTTTCAAAAAATGTTTTCGTGCTCCTCGAGTCCACCGCTCCCGTCATCACGTTTACATTGCATTGGGAAAAAGGGGTGCGCCCTTTCGCGGTGAACCACCGCCTTCCGGCGTTACGATTACGCACATTTTGTCATTGTCAATGTCAAAAAAGAATGACGTGGTCCGTGGCCGGTCGCGTTGTTGGAAGAAATCGTGAGTACACAATGCACACATACATAACATTATCTGTCTGTGTCTACCTGCCGACTGAAGGATCCACCGCCGCCTATTTATGATAGGTCGGATGCTAAATAACCCATTGTTTTGTACGCGTTGATGTATGGCGGCGGCGGAGACGATGTGGTGTCCAGAATAAGGATGGGCAAGGCTTGAATTGGACGGAAAGGTGTGAAAATACATACACAGTTTGTTTTTGCAATTTTTGCGTACCTTTGGACTTGGTCTGCAATAAATTGCAAAAGAGAAAACAGTTTACTGAAACTACGACGTTGTATAAAACGATGCTGTAAAAGTAACAGAGTTTTTGCAAATAAATGGGAAAGATTTCGCAAGGTATAGTAGTATGCTAAACTGTTTGGGTGTGCAATGCTAAAACGGTTCTAATACGTCATGGAATATACTAAATCATATTTATAATTAACTACAATTCCAGTCGATAATATACATAATTACAATTTAAAACAAACTGAAGTACTAGTTAACTCTTGGTTCAGTTCAGTCGTGGTTTTCAAATTCACACACCCCCACACATCAGAATTGGCTCAACGGCCGAGCTACACAATGTTAAAATGGAAATGCAAGGAATTGGTCAAAGGATTAACCCAAGACGACGTCCGCCGCCGTGCCACCCCGCCGTTTTCCACTGTGGTCGTCCGTATACGGAGAAAAGGCAATTAGGATGCACTGACTGACTACCTCCACATTTGCGTTCCCATTGCATTAAACTCTGACTAGCGCAGCGGACAGGAGGATTTAACATTAACCCATCCCGTGCCATGGCTTGGCTCCTTTCTTCATTATAAATGGTCATGAACTGATCTTAGCCAGGGTCAACTCTAATCCACCTACGAGGATCTCCACTAACGACGGACAACTATGAAAGAAAAACTGCGACTTGAATTAATATGAGGATGAACGTGACGTGACGTGTATTTTTTTTTTCGTCGTACGCAGCACAGGACAGGCAGGAGTGTGAAGTATTTGCTACTTGTTCAAATTCCAAATCATCAATTCTCATTTAGCACATTCCTTTGTTTACATTACCTGCACCTGCTTGGGCTTCCCCTCCGCCGCGTCAACTTTGTCAGGGAGAGAACTTAATTTTTGGAGCCATAAAATAGTAAATGTACATAAACTTTGGCCTTGGTGTGATGGTATGAAGTGGAGGAACATTAAAATTAATCAAGGAAACACACATGCGTAAGAGTAACACGTGGAGATGTGGAAGGCTTGCATGAAAGAAGGTTGTAGGTAGGCTAAATGTTACTATTTAAATAAATATACGATTTAAAGTGTCTGAGTTTGTATGTACGTGTAGGCTATGATCTAATCCCACACAAATGGGTAATTAGTTAAAATTGGGGACGTAGATTCGACAGAGCAGAGCTAAGGATTGTGACTTGTGATTTGTCAAAGAAAACTTACAGTACTAATACAAATCAAAAAATCCTGATGTTGATATTTCTGAAGGATTTGGCACCGCGTGAATAATTTATTTTATGACAAATTAAACAATCCTAATTCCAAAGATGGTGGCGGAGCACAAAATGTATTCCCGACTATTATGGTTTAAATAAACTCGGAAGATTTATGACACATATAACTTCAATTTTACGTGTGATATTTTACATTATACGCCAACAATGCAAGAACGTACAACAATTTCTGCCGGAGGAGTTGGTGGCAGCCGTCCATATCCAGCCTGCCTACCGCACCACACCACCACCAAGTAATTTGCATGCACTCCATGCACCTAAAGCAAGAAATTTTGCCAATTCCCATCCCACTCGCTCCAGACCATCCTGGGAGGAGGCTTCCGGCCAAAAATGAAATACGTTTTAACCAAAAATACAAAAAGGGCCTTGAGGTTCATACCATTTCGGGATTGGGGAGAAAAAACATGTAAAAAGAGTCTCAGCCCAACGGAGCGCCCAATCCACTCCGAGCCTTGTCTTATCAGCCAAGAAGATGTTCGTATTTGCATGCATTGTTGTGTACGACAAGTCAAACTACGCCACAAGATGATCCTTACATGTATTATTAGGATGTGGGTTGAAGTTGGAATGAGGGATGTGACTAAGCAAGCACTCAATATCACTAATTCCACGTATTAAATTTTGTTGACATGGATCCAATTCAAGTGGACTCAAAGGAGTTGGCTTCTCAATGACATCATCCAATGAACACAACAATAGTCACCTGCCCGCAAATCCCACCTGAATCCAGCCACACTTTTGATTTGGATCTTGCCAAGTGGGTGACGGCTACAACGGTGCAGTCGGATGAGGAAATGAGTGTGAGATTCAAAATGGATTTGGAAATCCAATCTGTAATTAATCTAGTTCGGAGTTAGATTATTATCGTATTCACTGGAGTCGATAGTTCGGACCCACCTAACTTACACTAGGAAACGTGTATCTATAATATTTTTCAAAATTCAAATCGGCGCTCACAAAAAACTTGCAAGTCGAGATTTCCAATTAATTCAATAAATCTAGTACGCCACAAGTGCAACTGATATCACGAATGCATTTTTATCATATATTTTACAAAATTCTGATCGGCGCTCTTAAAAAACTTATAAGTCGGGATTTCCAATTAATTCAATATTACTCGACCACGCTGTTCGCTATGACCAATTTTCAAAAAAGCAATAATAATTGCAACCAGCCTAAACCATCTCCTACAGTTTAGTTTGCACCAGCCATAAATCCCAATACCAGTATGGCTAAAAGTAAAGATTGTACTTATTGACAGCATGATTGATTTATAGCCTAACCAGGATCCATCATCTGCCAAGAATTAATTAACTTTTGATTTCCCTGCCTGGAGCTCACAAATCCTCATCTGAATATTCAAATCCTCGTCGCGTCAAAGTCAGTAGTCGGGACTCATTCAACTTTGTCTTTGTCACATCTCCCAGAAGTCATAAAATTGCGAATTAATTAGCAAATCACAATTCGCAGTGCCAAAAAAACGCTTTTAACCCCCCCCCATGACCTTGCCTATGGTCACACTCACGTCCATTCCCCGAAATTTAAATGGCGAATCAGCAGAGGCAATTAAAAACCTACGCATGCGTCCACCGCACCGCATCGTATTGTCATTGTTTCCAAATCCCATAATGGACAATTTAGCCCACGTCCACGCCACGTCCATGTGAATAATTAGACGCGGAGTGTTAATTTCTCTTCCTTCAGTTATTTTCAGAAACAATTTGCATATTGCTTTCAGCCTCCAGCCTGGGGATTTTTTAATTTGACGAAATATGCAATTTGTAATGGGGCTCAGCGGTGTGGACGTACGTGAAAGAGAAGCCCAGCAGTCAGCGTGGTGCGATGCGCAGATTTTGGTCGGCTCCACGCAACACATGCAAATATTAAATTGTCCGACCATTGTGACAGATTCGCTCTGGTAAATTATAGTCTTTAGATTCGCTGCCATGTCATATCACAGGCGACAATGACGGCGGCGCGGTGGCCGTTGCGTTGATATTCATCTCAATTCCCATCCTTTTGTGTGCGTGCGCCCACTACTTACAATGCACATAGTCGCATTGCCTTCTAGTTGCAAAAACTGCGCATATGTTAATTACAATACAGTATCCAAACTGGAAAACATTTTTTGTGAATTATTTGCTAATTCTTGCATTAAGTAAGCAAAAAATGTACTACAATTTTGTTCCTCCACTGCACGGTGCGGTGCTCCTGGTTTCAAAAGTTCAATTGGAACTTTTTGGTAAACCACAGCCAGCACAGTGCAGTGCATTGAGAGATACGCAGATTCTTTTTTTACTGGGATTTAAATAATTATTTACATTGTGGGTGTAACCGCAATTACTCTTTTTTTTGGGAGGGGGGATTTTTGGCAAGGTCACCTTTGACTAGCCCTTATCTTGTCATTTCGTCGTAAAAGACCTCGACGGACGACGACGCATCCGTCCGCTCCAGTGGGAGGATGTATTGACATTTTTTTTCTACTAAAGATTTTTATGGGATGATCCCATCATGTCCTGTGGTGACGTGAAGTGGTACTTAAATGTGCACTCCACTACTCCACTGCACTGCGAAGAAAGATCTAATTTTGTGATTGCGATTTGACTTCGTTTTCGTTCGTCTTCCTTCCCATGGAACGCCAATGCCAATTAGAAGCCCATTCAAATTGCAAATAAAAATTTTCATGACACTGAGGGAGGTGCCCTTTGAATGGTGTATGTATGTAATTTACAGGGTATATTGTTAAAAAGGAACTTTCCTTCAAGGCAGGGGAAAACTTTAATTACCCATTTACTGGGCAAGGGGAAACGGATGTAAATAAATGCACATGTGTTGTCCATGCGTGGGAAATTTCCCTGCACTGCATTGCATGGCCAAAGCCAAGCTTTGCTTAGCTTAGCTTTCGATTTGGTAGTGCATTGGATTCTTGGTAGGAGAAAATCCGGAAAGACATTATTAACCTACTTACCACGTTCAAAAATCCAAGGGGAAGTTTTAGTTTACAAAAAGCCAATGAAATTTAATACATAATAAAACACTTACCAAGGGATTAAGTGTTTGTTTTAAAAATTTAATGTTGGCATTTTTGCTGAGGGCTGCCGCTCAGCATTGGAGACGTACGTGTACACACGGAGGATAAGAATGAAATATGACTTTAATAAATATGAACATAATTCATTCCTTATCATCACCCATCTCTCTTCATGTCTGATTGAAACTTAGGTTAAAGTGAAACGCTCACCTGCCTGCCAGGTATGAATCCATTTATAATAATTACAAATGGGAATGGGATTGGACTGACGACGACTTAGGACTACGTTACGATCCATGTTCGACGACGACGCGACGTCATGCCATGCCATGCTGTGGTGATGGGATTTGAAGGTATTAAAAAATGAATGAGTCGACCCTTTCACTTATTTCTCAATGAAAATATTGTTTGCATTGTTTGAATAAAGAAAAGTGTGTACATTTCAAACCTGTCAATTAAAAAATGTTCTCGGGAGACATTATTAGCTTGCCAACTTATCCTGCCAAGTCATCCTCTGTCCCACTACCCACTCCATTACTCTGCCACATCCTAACACGTCAACAACAGTCAAAATGGAAATGTTATATTCTTGTTCCTTCCCCAAAATTCTAAAGTCATTCCAATAGACAAAGTATTATAAAACTATGCTATTATAATTAGAAGTTGTGTATCTAATGACATGCAGGTGTAAATTAAGTGTGGAATTTCTTTGGTCAAGTTTTGTCTGAAATATCAGTTGAAATTGAAATTGTATCTTAAAATCAAATGGGACAATATTTTCTATTAAATGTCAGATAAATGATTGTTCGAAAATCAATGTTTTAATGATGCAAGTCATCATTGGATTCCAAGTTAGCTTTAAATTTGGGTTTCCTACAAATTTGAATTGCAAATTGATCCGCATGAAGTGCGTGTGTACTATTTATTTGCTAATTGCTCTCATCCATCACACCTTGAATTGCAAAATCATCCACTTCCACAGCACAGCATTCGTATCTAATTCCATTAGAATGACACTTAAGAGTCGCAATCCCTGCGAATTTAATCAATTTAGAATCCCCATGCCTATCCATCCGTGCATGAATAAATCCAAGGCGTTGAAGTCAAGGGATTCTTGGATGGTGATTAATAAGTTTAATTGATGTCGTAATAGTGACCCTCTTTTCCTCCCAAGAATTTTCCAAGGAACATTCACTTCCTTTTGACTAAAGACGTTTTCCTTAACGAAGGACGGACACACACATTTTTGACAAGTGTGTGTTCAATGTCCCTTATAAGGAAAACTCATGGGAAAACTTTGCAAACACCTTATTGCATTTCTCCTTAGTCGGACGACGAAGAATTGAGACACACGGCAAGGCAATCCAAGGAGGCAATAATCCACGTCCGTCCACTTTACGTTTCGTTGTATGAATGAATGGGGAATGGGGCCTCAGCAGTTAATTTTAGAAATGAAACTCAATTTTAAAATGGACAGCCAAAATACTCACTTAATTAGCACGGATGTGAGTGATCGTAAAATCATAATTTGGTGGAGGGAAAGTTTCCGGATTTGGCAACCAATGATAGGTGCATGAAGGGCGTGTACGCCGTTAACAATTATTATTTCTCATACATCACTACAAATGACAATATTTAAAGTTGAAGTGAGCGATGTATAGTTCCAAGCCACACAAAATTTTAGATTCAGGTTAAAATAAGTGCTGATCAACCCAAGTTCAGATGGAGCCGCCAGATATACGTATTTAGCCCAAATTTGCACACTTTTTCCACACGTTCAAGTTTTGACAAATTTTGCAAAGAAAAACAAATCATTTAATTCTTACCAAATGTGTAGAATCAGCCCCAGCCCTCCAATTTACAATTGCTTTGTCATTAATCCACTGACATCCGTGCAAATACGCCTATGGATCCTGGCACAAGGGCGCGGGCGGCTTAATTTGTCAGGTAAATCTCCTGGATCCACAAATTGGATAATCACTCAATCCACAAAAAAACAAGGATCGGAATTGAAATTATTGAGGAGATGAGTAAAAACGACGACCTCTGCTCCTTCACGCACACAATTGTTCAATGGAATGGAATACAATAGGATCGGTCAGCCAGGCAGTCACCTAACCACCGCCACTTCAACTCACGGACTCCTCTCTTCCACAAGAAAAGGAGTAATAATCTTTTTGAAGACAACCACAGCCAACCAAACTCCAAGACAAGGAGAAGACGACAGGTATCAAAGCATGCAAAGATTTACATTACGTTAAAAGCCATGTACAGTACACGTCGGGCGCAATGGTAAAACGAAAGGGGTTGTTTATCTACAATGCAATCCAATGCAATGCTGTCCTATGTGTTGGATGGATCCCATCTCCAATATTTACTTGCATGTAAATATCCATGTACATAAGTGTGGGGAGCAAGCAGGTATTTTTCCTTATGAACGAATGAACAATACAAACAACAATACGAGAATCCCACCTGCAGAAGCATGTAGCATTGCAAAATAATAAATTCTACTGGTTAGGAATACCACATACGACTGACTGATAAGAAATTTAACAGGTGAGGCGAGGTGGAGGTCGCTAGGATTCATCCCTCAAGGTTAATTACAATTTACTACAATCTGTCCCCAAAAATCAATGGTGATTTAATCCGGGATTCATTCATATTGTTTCGTGTGACAATTAGAGCAGAGCTAGTCATAAGAAATATTGCATGAGACACGAGCATATTTTGTGATTTAAAACAATGGAGGGTGCACTCCTCGTACATTGTACTGCCTATCGCATGATTTGCAATATGCAAATGTTGTGATTTGTGGATTTTAACCCAAATCCTAATTTTTAATGTTCAGGAGCCGGAAATCTGAGGGCGGTGCGGTAGGCCGTGTTTTTGGCATTGTGTGTTCCCTTTGAATTTATAACGACACGGGAGGGGTTGTCCTCATCCATTGTGAATGTGACTGATTCCATTCTTAAGGTAAACTTTACGTAGTGAAGATTTTATTTGCATTTTAATTGAGTGACAATGTAAATGAGTTTGTAGTCAAATGGCATCAAATTTCAAGATTTTGATGGCCAAGTCCAGTGCCTGCCTGCGCAAGGCATGCGCAGGTGTATTGATTACGTTGTAGATACGTTAACATGTGCGCGATTTTTGTTGTAGAGCTGTTAACTTGATATGTGTTAAGAATGGAGTGCAGGACAAATAAATACAACAAATAATGGACGGATGCATCGCGTCAAGGGAAGGCATAGCATGGCTGGGCAAGGAGAAGACACTTGGGATTCCTTAAAGTGGGCGGAGATGAGTCAATAAATCAAATGGAAATGAAAAATTTAGGGACAATTTACAAACTGGTATGGTTCATAGTTGGACAATGGACCACACGCACCATAATAGTAATTGACCAAATTCAAAGTGGAGCTTCTGGGATGAGGAGTGATTGAAGGTTGCCTTCAATTTTGGTGGTAATATGGTAGTTTAATCCATATTTTGAACTTTACTCAAGGACGGACTGAAAGGGAAGACGATCCAATTTAATTGAGAACTAACTGCGTAGTTGCTCAAAACATGAAAAATGAGTTCTTAAAGACAACTGGTCTTTAAAGTGCATATTAGGATGGTAATAAAACTAGAACACATGGAACCACTTTAGCGCTGCAATGTTTTTCATTTTTTGAAGGGTAGGTTTCGATTTGATGCTATTGTAAACTACATCTCGTAACTTTTAACACATATTTTTCTTAATTTAATTTCCAATTAATCGCGTTTTAGCAGTGCATTAAGCTGTACCTCACCACTATTCAATCTTCATAACTATATTATTTTACAGGAACATTTATGTAAATTGTATACGAGACATATTCAATCACATTTAATTCATTTCATTTTGCGAATATTCCCAGAACAACGTCGCAAAAATTCAATAGAATCTGGTAGCATGCAAATGCCCTACGACTATGAGGGAAATACGACGAAACGAGTTCCTGGTAGCATAGCGAGACTCTCGAAGAGATTCGCAAAAATATTTGAGCAGGGAATATGGCTTCATTTTTCAAGTGCTCGTGTGTTATTTATTGGCTAGTTTGGGTAATTGGCAATCGAAGATTAAAATCTCAACTAAAATGTAAACTTAACTTAGATGTCAACATATTTAATTCAATTGCAGGTATTTTGCCTTGGTTATATACTTGGGACTCAAGTCTATACTTCTTCGTTCACAACTCCAAACGGAAGCCACCATCATGTATTCCACTTCCTCCAATTAGCCTGCTATTTTAATGTCGCGATGTCCGTTGTGGGATGTGTATTTGTCAAATGTAGTATAACTCACATCTTTTGTTGCGCTTTGGTATACAAAGCTTTCATAAAATTGAAACTTTTTTTTAGTTTCCAATATGTATGTAATTGTCTATTTTCTACTAATTCCAGTTCGTCCTTCCTCTCATCATAATAAATCTTGTTTTAAGTACATTGGGAATCCTAGCAGTTCGAAATATTTCAGTCCACACAGAGAAACAGCTTGTAGAGCACATTTTGTCCACATACAACGATGCTAAAGAGTATCCAAAATGGATCCACAACGTCCAGAAGACCTCGGTACTTTGTAAATCTTACTGTGAATTCAAACATTACTAATAATTATTGATGATGTTCAAATTCACTATTTTAATTGACAGGGCTGCTGTGGGATTTACAGCTACTTGGATTACCCACTCATCTTTAATAAGACTAATAGATCCGACACGACGTTGGACGACGGGGACATTCCAGTCTCTTGTTGTACGCGATGGGGGATTCGGGATGTGGGTTGTCCAAACGGTTTGAGTAGTCCGGATCCGTCAGAAAGAAATGTGACAGTGACAGTTCAATATATTTTAGAGGAGCTCCAAGATCTTTGCGACGGGACCAGCGATCCTGTTCCTTACACCGCATCTAATAGATCCTTTCACATTGTCCCCAATCAGAATAAATATATACATGAGTGTGTAAGTAAAAAAGAATCATGTGGAATTCTCAAATTCCTTAGAAAATACATCCCGGCTTTTTCTCTGAATACTTGCAAATCAGCTTAATATTACTTTCTGTTTTCCAGGGCTGCGCCCACAAGATCCTTGAAGCGACAGCTAATTTGTACTTGTTCCATTCCTACGTTTTCATTGCTTTCATTCTTGTGTCTTTGGCCATGGCCTTCGCTTATTTGAAAAATTGGTGTCGAGCAAAGGTTCCGGATCCGGACACGGAGTCAGCCCATTCATTGGATTTTGACCCTCAGCCCACCATCAGTGAAATGCTCAGGATGAGCCGCGGTGAAGAGAAAAATGATACTCAATCCGAAACCACGCGAAGGACTTCCATTCCGATGCCACCGCGTCCAAGAATCGGCTCACTGTCAATGGCACAGGGAGGAGTAGTTATGCCAGGAAATAGACGCTTTAGTATCCCAAGTACTATGGAATCCCCCGTATTTCTTCCTCCAGGATTATATAACAACACGTTATAAATGTGTAAACAAACATCCTGTTTTTCAAATTCCAAATTATTTATACGCCGAATAAAATTATTAATATTCTACATTATAAATATAATGATATTCAGGTTGGATTACGGTTGGAGTAGGTTTGAAGAATACCACAGTTCGAATCCTGTAAATTAGTTTTGTGTAATCTGACTATCCAGCTGAGCTAAACTCTGATTTTTGTGTATTGAGTTTGGTGTTAAAATTTGCGTACTGTGTCAATTTTGGCACTGAAATAGTAAATTCTCTTTTCGCTAAATCGCACGCAGTTCCCATGACTTTCTTTGCCCTTTTTCACGTCACTATGAAAAACAAAAATATGTCCTTCTGCACATGATGGTTCATGCTGGTCGCTAGTTTTTATTTTATTTTTTCGGGACAATTTATAAATTCACATGTCGCAAACCAAATCATTATATGCAATTGGTTCGAGCAATAATAATTATTATTATTAAGTCAAGTTTTGCACACACACGACTATATACGTTTTTAATTGCCAGATTGGTTAGCTGTGAGATAAAATGGCGTCTTTCTTCAAGTTTTCCTGTGCTATTTATTGGCTGTGCTGGGTAATTACTAATTATATACTTATTTTGTATTTTATATATATACATGTATTTTTGGCCATTTAACTAAACTTGTTAAACAATATTACACATAGTGATAAAATTTCAATTTTTTCATGGTCGTCTGTAGATGGGTTGCCTAACTTACCTCCTTGGAGCTGCGGTTTATGGTTCAGCCTACGTCCTGTCATCACCTGAATCTGAAAATGTATTCAATATCCTCAAAATTATTTGCCTTTTTAATATGGCAATGGCTTTTGTGGGTTGTGCATTTGTTAAGTGTAGTATCACCCATGTCCTCTGTGCACTTCTCGTGAGTCCTACTCAAGTTTGAAAAATTTGCTCAGCAATTAATTGGTAAATGTCCTATGTTATTTTCTCCAGTTTCTCGTACCACTGATTGTAGTGAATTTGTCTCTTTGTGTCCTCGGAATCGTCGCGATAAAAGTATTGGATCCCGCCTCCCCTGAACGGCTGATGGAGAATATTCAAAGCACTTATAATGAAACTGGTGACATTCCAGAGTGGCTGCACAATGTTCAGGAACTGGTGAGTTGGAAAGGATTTTATAATAAAAATTTGAAAAGAATATTTACAATAAAATGTGCTTAAAACCCAGGGATGTTGTGGGATTTACAATTTTATGGACTACCCTTTACGCATTTATAACAATGAAACGTTAACTGTTCCAATATCCTGCTGCAATGATACATTGAGGATTAAAAGGAAATCATGTCCCCTGGAAAATGATTCGGCACTAAATAGCTCGACTCCCGCTGCTGATGTAATACATTTGCTACCTTCCCTGGTAGAGAAATGTAATATACAAATTCCAGACGATCATCAGTACGATAATATGACATTGAATTTGCGAGAAGATTACTCAGAGCAAATCTTCACATGTGTAAACTCAAATATATTTATTATTTTTGGATGTGCTATGTGTTAAAGTACTAGTAATTGGTAATTATTGATTTGATCTTGATCCAGGGATGCCATAAAGCCTTATATACAATGGCGGGTGACCTGTACCAAGCTCATCTGGTGTTCTTCATTGCAATTCTAGTAACAGTCTTGTACGACACTTTGCTTACACAGATACTACATTCATATTCCTTCTTGGTTAATAATTTTTTTTACAAATTAGGGTTATGGCATTCGTTTATGTCCGTGTTTGGTGTAAACAGCGAGGCTCCACTTTGGATTCGGGATCCGATCATTCCTTAGACATGGAAGTGAGTGTTCTTCAATTTATTCTTTGAAAATTATAAATTCTAACTCTTTGTATTGAAAAATCAAGGAGCCACCCTCTCCAGCCCGCCCATCCAATGTCTCAATTAAGTCAATTAAGCAAGAAACGGCAGAGACTCCGCCTGATCTGGAAAGGCAATTGAGTAAAGTTGCTAGCTCTCATAGTCGACAAAATCTGGATTCCGTCAACTCATTCTCTCATCGTCCAACATCAACATCTATCAAAGCCAATGCGCCAGTAAATGCTAGTAGTGCTCCAAAGCCCATTGTTCTACCTCAACGTCGAATGGTTCCCTCTGCCACCAAGGTCAATAAGTAAAATCCCAACGGAATTGAAATAGCATCAGGGCAATCCGGTGATGACCCTAGCTACAATTCACCATTAATTGCATAATTAATGCATATTATGCAATATAAAGAAAAGATGTTCGGCATGTTGAATAAAGACTACTTAAATTTTTAAATATAAATTTACCCTACATAGAGAATTAATTCGGAAATTGTGGTAGTAACTGCTTAACGTGAAAATAATTTAAATACCTCAGGTAAGGTATGATAAATTGATAAACCTCTTTGAAGTTGTTTAATTCGCTTGCTTACGACTCATGTTTTATTTCCCACCGATATATCACTCCATACAGCAACTGTTGAATCAATGGAAGCACTCAGAAGATAGTAATCACAATTTGTATGGCTGCTACACATTGGATTTCCTTTACCCAACTCTGAAGTGTCTGGAACACTAGATTCGGGCATGGATTTGCTCTTGAGCGTGGTTTTCGGCACCAGAAGAAATAGAAGAGAACTCACAGACATGGAATGACAGGACAGGGCAGTCAATTGTCGGATTTCCGGGAAGCTAAATATCCGAATTCGAGTATCCCAACCAGCTGCAACAATGATTTCTCTGTCTGGGCGAAGTTTGATGCAGGATGTTCCCCGTCTATGAACTCTTATAACTTTCTCCACCTTGAGATGATCGGATGCTAGTTCCGGAGAATTTGTAAGCCTTAAAAGCATCAACTCTTCTGTCGCGGTTCCAACCAAATAGTGCCCGTCGCCTGGAGTTTCCCCACCTCCATCCGAGCATAGGGGAACTATACTTCCATCCGTTTTGTCAATGGGTTCGGTTCTAAATTCATTCAAATCACAAGTTGCTAGGACGGAACTTGACAAAATGTCCACTAGACTAACTTTTCCATCTTCTGTGCCCACGAGAACCCAATCCTTTCCAAGGATAATTTGTAAGAATGTTATCGGGCCGGTTACGGAGATTCGCTCGATGACGGGTTTCTTGGAATGTGGATGTGAGACTGAAAAAATTGAGTCGGAACCGGAAGGACAGACTAGAACCTCCGACGATGTGAGGACAGGCTTGCAAAATCCACAGTGAGTATCGTTAAGTGGGAGTTGGGTTAAGGAATGTTTGGTAATTCGTTCCCCAGCCTGACAATAAAGCCCGGTCTTCCTGGAGAATAGGTAAAACTGTAATTCCGAGCATGACTCATCGGGGTTGTGCGAATGTGAGTTGTGATGACTTGGTTTGCCAAGATCTGCCCAAGATGTAGATGGCAGATGAGTATCTAGTGTTAGTATTGGTCTTCGTTTCTGTTAATCATAAAATGCCCTTAAATTTAAATGAAATTCCCATGCATTTTAAGCCAATTGTTATTGTCTTCAGAGTTTTATAGTGGTAATATAGTAAACTGACCAAAAGATCCCAAATTTGAAGGCAACCATCTGCGGAAATACATCCAAAATGAACATTTGCTTCGGGTGGTGGTTTCTTTGTTGAAGTACTGGAGCTGGAACTTGACGTTGAGTCCAAGCGTTGTAAATGTCTGCCGAATTCTTCATGCCCAATTGGAAATAAATGATTCACCTTGCCGGCAGAAGATCGAATTAAGAATAATGGTGGCTTTTCGTCACTTTTTGGCATTCTACAGTTGTATTTGAAATGAATCGGGGTCGTAAGTAACGTAAGACAAGGGGGCCAAGTCCTCAAGTCCAAATCACAAGTTTAAATATATTATGAAAACTTCAGAAAACTAGCTTACCTGAGCTCTTCCTGATTTTTGAATTTGATATTTACAAATTTATAATAATATTTACAAATTACAGGCGAAAAGCAATACAACCAAAATTTTTAGCAATTTCCAATTCAAACTGACAGACAAGATGAAAATTGCGGATGATATTAATTTCGCGGCGAACCAGATTTCTTCACATGCCATTTTTCAATGGGCTAACGCGCACTATGAGTACGCTTGCAGAAAGCAACAAGACGTCTCATCAGAATATTAATTTTACACTTCATAAATTACTAAACAATTTAGTTTAGCAAAGTTTGTTGACGTAGTTAAAGTTGTGCTTGTAACAGAAATATCTGAGAACAGAATGAACAAAATGAACCTTTGAATTCAACAAGGAATTACAAATCTTCCAGCAAAAACTTTTTGTTACTTCTAGTCTAATATTCTGACACATTATTGGCTTGAATTTTACGAGGAAACAAGTTAATAAAAATGTAAGGTCCCGATTGCATCGATCAGGCTCTTTACTCTTTGAAATGTTTACAGAAGTTCATGTCTTTATTGAAGGCGGAAACGGAAAAACGTAGTTTTAGTTGTTTAGTTTCTTGGGTCTGGATGGATTCGGATGAGCTGAAGTCTGAAGTCGAAGTCCACCAAGCACGCAACATAAGGGTACTTGTCCTATACAGGAACTGATATAAATAAATATATCTATTTATATAAATTGTTTAAAGGTTAAGCTCCAACAAAATTATTATGTAATTGTATTGTAAAGAAGTGTATCCAATAAACATTTAACATCAGTAATAAAAAGCCTATTGTTCTCGTTTTGCCTTAAATGTTTTAATTATGAAATTTAGGAGATATAGGCAAGTTTAAGAGAATTAATAAGGTTGCTTAAATTTTCTTCAACACAAACAAACCAATCAATTCATTTCCTCTTCCTGTTTCACCTAATCAGTTCGAGTAACCGTGATAGTGTCATTCCGTTTTAACCGGTGTGAGGTGTCCCAAGGCCTATTGAAACACTTGAATAGCCTCATAGCCTCATAGCTGGCGTTTGGTTTGGTAAGTGCATGTTGACCTGTCGGCAGTCAGTCTGTTCATGTTTATGCTAATCATTAAACGCGACGAGAGCTATGAACAGTGACCTTCCAAAAAATTCTAGCCAATCTCATCATTGTGATCTTCGCAAATTGCAAACCCGTGTGCCGTGCCATAGCGTGGTCGGCCGAAGATGCATGACGCAAATCGCAAATTGCAAATATACGTATGTGCACGTACAAATTAAGCGTGAGCAATATGCGAAAAATCACAAGGTTTAGAACATGACCGCATTGCCTCCATACAACAGGCTCCACGTTGGTCCAGTTTACACACAATATTCGTATACCATTTTAATATTTGGGTCCAGCACAGCATAAACCCCAGTATCTGATGAACTAGTTAATTAGTTAATATTGTGGTTTCTGTGCTGCGGCACGTTTTGGTAGCAGATCAGTTTCACACACTCCATGGACAAAGTGTCCATTTGTATATGTATGTATGTATGTATCATATACATGAGTATTGGCATTCGCATTCGCATTCAAAGCGTCAAATCTTTTACATATAAATACAGGTTCACATGAGTAATATAAAAACAAAGTCTTTTGGTATATTACGTACGACCAACTCGTTGAAGGACAAGGTTAGGCTGCGGGGATTCTACGCAATCTCTTGTTTACACACAACGACACAGGATTGGGACAAGGATTGGAGACACGTGCGGGAGTCTAGATAATGGAATGGAATGGCCAGACTAGACATGGTCATTCCAAAACCGACTGGACCGACCGGTGTAAACTCGAATCATTAATTCATCGCTTAATGCAATATGCCTTTTCCTGTTTTCCTATATTGAAGCAAATAATATGCGTTTTTGAAAGCTAAGCATGATTTTGAAACTTCACACTCATATATTTACAATTTGTGAAGTGACTTCATCCTTCAATATGTAGTGCGATGCTTTTAGCTTTTCGCACTGTAAAAATCGCATTCATTCATTATGCGCATTATGCAGGACCAAAGTTATTGGCTGAGATGCGTGTTGGCATAGGCAGGCTTCACCCTGCAAATATATAATTAAAGAAATTCTAAGTGGTTTGTAGGTATTAATATTGTTTAAATCTTCTAAACGCATTGGGAGACCTATATTATGTCCCAAATCCGAACTTGGTTATACGAGCAAAATTTCAAGGCATTTTGAAAATACATGGATTGTCGCAGAACCTTTATAGACAGAAATTATTTACAATTTACAGAGTCGTTAATAATGGTATTAATTTCAGGACTCAATAATTGATTTTTGTCAAGTTTCCATGTATAAACTGAATTGACTAAAATGGTGTATCCCACTCTTGCATCATCATATGCGCATAAATATCATTTCCTCTCCTCCTTTCCCTTAGATTCGCTCACGAATGAGCGAATGTCATTTAGATGGAAATGCACTTCATTTAATTGAGACCTGTGATTGCACGCGAAGATGAAATTGCAAATTTGCACAGTGCAGGGACCAGCGAAGCCGTACACACTTGTTTTAATTCGCCACAATCCACAATACACAAGAATTTTCCATACTTTTCCTTCCCAAACATCCACCCGATCCGCCTGGGCTCGCAACGCAACGGCGTAGCTAAGCTTCGAGCCAATTTACAAGGGAAATCCTTATGTGCATGTAATCACAGTTTATATTTCCAGTTTGCTTGGTTTAATTCTGCCCTACAAAATGTACCTTCACCTTAACCCGGTTTAAAGTACAAGTCCGAGCTCAACAAAATTACATTTTCCTTTGCAGTCAATTTCTACAGGCTTGTAATTTTCCAGCATGGATGTGTGCATTTTTAATTAAAACAAACAAGAAAATATTTCCTTTTCAATCCTTACATTTCGATTTCATGCAGTGGGATCCAAAAATGGATCAGCACGTAATATAAAGATTTCTCAGAAAAAACTCTAACTTGCTCAAAAACTGTATATAATATGCACAATTTCATATCAGAAAACAAAAATTTGATCCATCATACTAATCAAACATCGAGTTAGGCTACTTGATTAAATTGCAAATTTTGCTAATGCTCCAAAAATTCCTCAAAATATGAGCGTATCAAATTTTCAAATTTCTTCGACTCGCAGTACTTATAAAATGTTGATGATTGGTATCCGATTGAGGAGATCTCTTCTGCCTCGTGTGCTTTGTGCACCTGGTTTTAGGGATGAAGCGGTGGCGCAGGATTTGCCGCATGGCATAATGGCATGCGGTGACGCAATGGGTTTTGTAAACATGGCCATGCCTCCGCCTCCCATTGGATTTCCCTGCACAGGATGGGCTCCACGTTTCCTTCCCCCTTTATTCTCACCCAGGTTCTTTTCCCCTTGCCCCCCTGCCCCTCTGTGTTTTGGTCCTCAATCACATAAACACAGGTCCATAGCCATCCACCTTCAAAAGCACAGGCATTCCAATAACAAACAAACAACACGGACGCCCGCCGCATTTATTTATCATCAGCAAAAAAGGGTAAGTGTCCACCCCTACCCTACCCTTAATAGTCGTCTTTTAATGGCCTCTCCGGTTGAGGACCGACTTGTTTAATTCCAGGGTTTAATTATTTAAAGGGAATATTTTGTGTGAGCGAGTGCGAGTGCGAAGAGCGGTGCCGATTTCATCACGAGTGGAAGGACTGACCCCCCTGGTGAACGTATTCTCATCTGATAGTGAGCGTAGATAGGTAAGCTAAATATTTAGTTATATTTATATACGTTGGAAAATTTTGGACTTAAAAAATTTCAGACGCAGCACCAAGTAAGGAAGTATCATTAGCACTCGGCAGAACAGCAATGTCAATGTAAACCAGAATTTTATCCGATTATGTTTAAAGAACTTGTCGGAAATGAATTAAGCTCACAAATTTAGTCTTGAACTGTTAAACTTAAACGTTTCTTTGGGGGTAGTGATAATGTTTACCGCTTCGTCCCATTAAACTTAACGAGGATCACAACGATTAAAGTAAAGTGCCCATGTCAAAGTTAACCAAGTCTCGGCGCTTTAGAAGTTAAATCTTTCTTGTGTCATGATCAGCAGAGGTGACCACACATTCCGATTTTTGGTGTGGCGCGCTATATCGGGTTACGATCACACTTAATTCTTAATTTTTAATTTTAGATTTGAACAAGCTAACATGCGTTCTATTAGTCCATTAGGGCTAAAACGGTAATACTCAGAGTATTCCATTCTCCCGGCGAAATCCCGAAATACAATCTGATTAGATTATTATTGTTGGATTACCTTATTTATATTAACACACAATTCCAACGCATTTCCTTTTTTTAAAAATGTATGTAGATTCTAATTCACTAATATGGTAATGCCTTGTATGAGTAGAAATAGTTGAAATTTAAATTAGTCACACAGAAGTTTCCAAAATTAATTATTTCGGTGCACGCCCAGGGTTCTGTAGTCTACTGCAATTTATTTTCTATAAGTTATTTTGAATTCGGTCAGTAAATGTTCTGTTTTTTTCTTTTCTTGTAGTCACTGCCACTGCCAACTATTTGAGTTCTGAAAATTGCCAACGACTTCAACCACCAATCCAGCTAATCCATCACTTCTATTTGTCCGTCGGAACTCGGGAGTAAGTAAAATTTTATAGTTTTAACTTTGTACAAGCCAAGTCGTTTTTTAAAAATTGTGTTCGAAATTCAGACAATTTTCTTGGGCTGAAAATCTAGTATTAGGCTAGGACCAGAAAATATTTAGGACTCTTTAAACCCATTGTCCGCTTTTACTTTGCTACTGATCTCTTCGAAATCTAAAGAAAAAGTTGACTGCATCTGATCCGACCCATTTTATGCATCGTTCGGGTGTGGAGAAATAGCTTTAAATTCGAATTAAATACTTTAATGATTTTTTAAATTACTTTAACCAGAACAAATTGAATTTCGAAAAATGATGTGATACTGCGTTAAAAATATATGTTTTAGTATGGGAATCCGTCGGCTTACAAACGCAAACAAATTGCTGGCTGGATCCGTTGAATTTAGCATCATCTGAATTTAGATTTGTGTATGAAATTGAATGTGTCAGTACGAAGAATGAATTTCAAGGCAACACAAGCGAATGTCGGAAGAAAACGAATGTTTTGGTAGCGCAGAGCCGGATCCGGAAAGTAAATTAGGGCCCAGAGGATCGATCCGATTGCTCCAATTATATCAAAACATCATACACCTAACCTACAAAGATAAAACCATAACGCGGGGTTGGGAAATGTTTATCATTTAGAAAAATGCTTACCCAGACAAAACACGACTCAGTCGGTCAGGTCAACAATGACCTCCGAATTCAAATTTGACCTTACTGACACTTCCCACTAATTTGACATTTTGGATAAAATTTTGCCAACATTTTTATATTTCACCCGATGCTGTGCAGTATCACCATGCATTCCAATGCCTGCAATAGTCTCGTCTTGACTTTCAAAAACTTTGAAATCCCATGTTGTTTAACATAGGAAATTTCATGTTTCACAGGTCACCTGTGTTAGTTGGTGGCAAAACCCAGTGATTTTTGCAGATGTCTTTCTGGGTCAGGGGATGTTGGAGTATCGCGAAAAAAGTATGAGACCTCTGAACGGTTTGCTCATGAAGCGAGGTTCCCTTGTAAGAAAATAGTTTTACCTGTTCGCTGTCTAGTTAACCTTTTAGAATATACATCATTCAGCGCCAAGTGCGCTTTTCTCGCAAAAATGTAGCCATTTTTGATTAAGTTCCTGGCAAAAAACTACTTTGTCATTTATTCATTTACAAATGCAACAATTAGGCTGAACATACTCATTAAATTAGCTTTAAACATTTATTGAGCATAACGTAATGTTTGAGGCTTGATAGGAGGATAGCAGAAAGGAGCTTGACATTCCCCCTCCTTTCCTGTTACAATACATACACTTTATGTCCGAGAGGATTCGTCCTCTGGCTTGCCTTCCACCACCACCCCACCAAATACAATGCAGAAAACATCAAACATTTAAATCTCCATCTCCTCACCTCGTGGGCTTTTCGCCATTGCTGCTGTTTTTCTGCACATTGCTCGTGTTTACAGTGCGGATAGATACCCCTCCTCTCATGCCACATTGTATGTGCATGCGAGTAAAGCATTAGCGAACGAATGTAGTCAAGTAAACATGTTGATATTATTAGTAGCGTCAGGAGACCTTGCATTTTCGGTTTTAGCTCTACAGTGCAGAAAGTTTGCAATAGAAGGTACAGGGTAGATATGATAAGCCTTTTCGCACACACAGCACACTCCTTGTTAAAGCTTACGTGTGTTTGGATGTGTATGTATGTAAAAAGTTCGTTTGTGTGGTTAAATTTTTGCCAATGGACGTAGACACCATAAGTACCACAGCTTGTTTACACCAATTACATTATACAACCAATAGAATACATAGGAATGACGAGTACTGTATTACTTGCGTAGGCTGTTTTGTTGCCGTCTATCACCTGATAGATAATTTTTAACTAAAATTAAGTGTTGGAGGTTTTAAGTTTTGAGTAAGCATGTAAAAGGAGGACATAACCTTGCATTTTCTTTATATGCTTAAGGTTAAGGTCAAGCCTGTCGTTCGGTTCAGATAAGTGCATTGCGTGTGGGAACGAACAACAGACTAGCTCGGTTTTAAATCGGCGTTTTTTCGTTTGCTGGTAGTTATAGCTCACGGTTCGGTATTTGGTTCTTAGTTTTTATTTATTTGCCAAGAAACGAAGAGACACGAATACATTGTTTATTCTGCCGCTCTGTCGTATAATGTTAATGAAAACACTAAACTTGATTTGAAAATGGTGTATGTTTATGAAGTTGATAAAGGATGTACTTTTGTAATTTAATTTTAATATTTGGGTTGAGTTCTTAGATTATGCACAGATTCTGGGGCACAACTCCGTATTACTTGTTTATTTTTTTTTCAATGCGCACGGCACGAGGCAAGAAATACTATTTTTTTCTTGCAGCTATACTAGTCATAAGCCATAGTCGCTAGTAATTATGTAAAGAACGCAAGGATGTTTACAGGCAGTAAGCACATGAGATTTATTTTTACAGTTCCAGTTCCTAGTAAGATACGAGATACTAGGAGAGAGTTCTTGCATAATTAAATAGTAACTATAGTTAAGTTTATAGTTCAAGTAGTGAAGGTAGGTGATTTTCAAAAGTGATGTGGGAAATTAATGTGTCCCGTGAAGCAAGAACGGAGTTAGAAGAGGTGGGGAGGTTCGACTTCGACCGGGGGGAATCCTGTTGCTGGGTTTGTGACTTGGTTACTAGAAACTAGGAGTGGAGGTTTTCATCCGTTCCACCCAGTCCCATACTGTTTGTACTGGAGAACTAGTGACACTTTTTTCTGCAAACCATTTTATCATATCTCTCTTCCATTCTGCTGGGCAGACCGGCTTGGTGTGTGTGTTTCTCTTGACTTCTAGTTCCTTCTAATTCACGAATGTTTGTGTGTGTGTGATTGGGTGCTGGGATTTTGTGCGGCCGTTCGTTTTTGCCATTTTATGATATTTGCTCAGAGGGATTTTACTGAGTGCGTCTGTCGGCTGTGTAGAATTGCACAATTTTTGTTGACGAAAGGAACGAACCAAGTTCCACTTTGAAGTGGGTGTAACTATAATTAGGCAATCGAACAGAACAGGAGTGAAGTGGTAGAAGGAACTTGATTTACCCCCCTTGTGCCTGAACTTGTACAATATTCTACACACGGTGCGGCGGCGCACTGTACCTGACCTTGCCGATTGCAATTTAGTACTTGAATTGAGATTGCGAAATTTTTGAGAGACGACATTTTGTATTAAGGGATTCGGTCCTAAAAAAGTTTTCTCAGCAATAAACCACAACAGAGTACACTGAAAAATGTTAATGAAGTACAAAAAATCAAAGGGGAAGGAGCAGTCCACGGGCCTCACAATGAAAGTGAGTAAATGTTTGAAAGTTATTAGTTTTTTTACATTTTTTACTGGTGTACTACATGCAAGGTGTTCCTTTTATTGATTTTCACAAAATTTTGAGCCGGTCAGAGCGGCTTAAAACCTACTTATATATTCCAAGATTTCTCAACAAACAAGCCGCCGGGAGTTCAACTGTTTATATTTTAAAGGCTTTTACTGTTTACTATTCTGCTAAATTGATGCTAAAATATTAGAAAACTACGGATTCTAATTTGAGTATAAGGTACAGAATACGAATGGCGCAGTTTTACTTCACCTTATAATTAAAACAAAAAGAGTTAAAATGTGCTTGAAAATATAATCCTAAGAATTTTCTCAAAGCATAAAGCTGGATTACCATTTTACTATTTCAATCCCTGTTATACAATAGGAATTCCTCTTAATTATAAATACACGGAATACGGACTCGAGTTTTATTGAATAATGGCTGAGCCAGGATAATAAGTTTTATGTTGCGAGTTGCAAATACTCTTTCTGAGAACAATACCATGACCTCGGCAGAGGACACTGAAATTGGACATATTACACTGTTTATTACTTGTATAGGATATTTCTGGGTTTCTGATGAAATTGTGAAACTAGTAATGATTCTTCTAAAAGAGATAATTGGCAGGCTTATTTTGTGTTTATTTTCTCTCTTCGTGTTTTATAACATAAACAATCTGACTTCCCTAATCCCATGCTTTCCGTTGCAATAATTTGTGTTTATCCCATGGAATGTTGGTAAGCATTGATTTTTTGAGACCTTGGCTTCTGTGGTAAATTTGGTTTTTCAGACTTGCATTCTTTGCATTGGGACATTTAACCAGTTGTCGGTCAGGCATCAAGCTTTAAAACTTTTAGCCGACAAACCTGTTTTCCGTGTTTATTATTTAGACTCACTTAGCCAATTTCACATCAATAATACAGTGCAGTGGGGTAATTTTGCTCTGCTATGCTTTAAAACCGGCAGGAACACAGTACAAATTAATAAATCCCCTGTCGACTGTTAGGTAGTTAGTTTTTTGGCGGATTGGATTTGATGGTATTTACAAGTTGCTCTACCCAAACTTGAACTAGATTTTATTAATATACTAATATTTTGCAATATAAATAAATTATTTTGATTTTTTTAAATTTCAGATGTCTGCTATGAGTATGAGCAGCGTTGAGAATGATGCCCTGGCCCTCCTCGCCTTTAAATCCTCCCCGGCGGTCTCACCTCGGAAAGTCAACTGGTCCTGTGACATTGCACAAAATTCACCAATTGGTCGGATTGAAACTCGGGATTTTGAATACTTGATCCGAACCAAGAGGATTGTCATCGGACGGAACTCATCATCCGGAACAGTGGACGTGAACATGGGTCACTCCTCTTTCGTTTCCCGAAAACATATTGAAGTACGCTACGAAGCATCACACTTCTACATGATTTGTTTGGGGAAGAATGGAATATTCGTGGACGGAGTATTTCAGCGGAAGGGCCCTTTCCCTGAACCACTTCCAGCCAAATGCACCTTTCGTTTCCCTAGTACGAACACGAGGATTTTCTTTGAGTCCTACGTTCATCCGGATCCCAATGGCACACAGGCTAGTCCAACTTCCTCCACGACTTCGGAGTCTTCTGTGAACTGCATTAGTAACAATGGAGGTCAACCACATCCGTACGAACCCGCTCATTTCTCAATGCCGAGTTCTACCGTGAAGAGGGAAAGGGCTTCCAGAGAGTCCTCACCTCCACACCCCCCACAATTTATATCCCATCCATCGGCATCCAGTGGTGGGCATCATATTTTACAACCTATTGCCGTCAACAGCAATCATTTATCGACCGGTGCATTTCTTGCTGCTGGAGGTGCAAGAATTAGTCATTCTGCCAGCCCTAATAATCCTCTTGCATTTCCAACGAGCCCTGGTGGTCACACCAGTTCTTCAAATCATCACGGAGGCAAGGGACATTTTCCAGTTACTCCTCTCAAAATTAATATTCCGGATCCGATGGACACGTCTTTTAGTAGTCCATTTCCATCACCTACTGGAACTATTAGGTGAGGATATTATTGTGTTTGGATTTAAGGATTTGCATGTATTATTTTAAAATTGAGAGTTGGATTTATATTATCAAGTATTTTAAATTAAATTATTTATTTTCCAGTGTCCCAAACTCATGTCCAGCAAGTCCAAGTGGTTCATCTCGTCGAAATATTGGGGCTGACCTTCAAATGGCCTTCCATGCGGTTGCTGCTCGTTCTCAGGGCATGAGAGATGACAAACATGAGGTGTGTTGCATGTTGCATTTGTGTTACATACACAATCATTTTTACATCGAGTTTCAACTATTCAAATTATTCAATTTGTACTATTATTTGAAAGGATGATGGGAAGCCACCATTTTCATATGCACAATTGATTGTGCAAGCCATTGCTTCGACCAGTGACCATCAACTAACTTTGAGTGGGATTTACTCATACATTACAAAGAACTATCCTTACTATCGAACAGCAGACAAGGGTTGGCAGGTAATGGATTGTCATTGTATTATTTATCAAGTCACCACCATTATTTGAAATTTATTCACCTTGTCTATTATGTTTTGCCAGAATTCAATTCGGCATAACCTCTCATTGAATCGCTACTTTTTAAAAGTGCCTCGCTCACAAGAGGAGCCTGGAAAGGGGTCATTTTGGAGAATTGATCCACAATCCGAGATCAAATTAATAGATCAAGCTTTCCGAAGACGACGACAGCGTGGCGTCCCCTGCTTTCGCACACCTTTCTCGCTTTCTTCAAGGTAATAGTCGTTATTTTTTGTCGAATAATAATAATTATTCATCTCTTCAGCAGTTTTAAATATTATATTAATGTTAGGAGTGCACCCGCGTCTCCAACCCACAGAGGGGGGCTTGCCACTCCGGATTGTTTGTCTCGTGAAGGTTCCCCAGGACCCGAATACTCGGATGGAGGACACAGCGGTAGCCAAAGTTCGTTGTCCATTCCCCCTCATCTTAATCATAATCATGGTGCAAAAGTCGTCCAGTCGGCTCCCAGCTCTCCTAAGCCAGGTATTTTGTGGGAGCTGTTGAACATACCTCCCAAATAAACTAACATCTTGTAAAGTTCAATTTTCTTCATTGTGCAGCCATGAAACTTTAAATCGCGACATTTTCTTAATTGCTCACATGTCTTTTTGAAACTGATTCAGGTAATGTGAGTTCAATGATGCTTGGAAGCAGCGCAAAGTTGAGTTCCGTGATAATGGGAGGATCGCATCATCATTTGCCAGCTTCGTTTTATGCCACACATTTGACTGGGCCTGCTAAGATTTTCCAGTCCACTCAATCATCAAACTCAACTCCTGCTGATCTATCTACCAACAGCGGCAGCGAAGTAAAGCCAATAGTTCTGCAAAGTGGAACAGCAGGTTAGCTTTCAATTAATTGTCTTCTGAAAAAACTTTCCTTTAATTTCCTTCTTTGGCTACATTAGATAAATAAGTACATTTTTGAGACATCAATGCCGTAAATCATTAAATAATGTTTGTTATACATAGGTGGTGCTAACCGAATTGTTTTATTGCGACAAGATGAAGACTCAACTACAAAATCACAGCAACAAGCCATTTTTGTTCGGACCCCTCCATTTGGGTAAGTTTTCTTATTAATTACTGAATAATTAAGAAAAAACAATTAAAAAATTCAGTTAATAAACATTTGTTGGCATTTCAGAGCCCCAACTACTCATTTTGTGACAGCCACAAGCTCTACGTTAGTTTCAAGTCCACAAGGTCCGGAAAGAATATCTCCCCCTAAAGTAACACTAACGGCTGTATCAGCAGCGCCAGCAGCTCCAGCGCTTACAACCGGTGGCGAAGTGAATAGCAATGGTGTGACAAGCACAACCAATTTGGGTGTAACATCTGGTTCATCAAATGCAAGCAGCAACAATGGAAGTCGAAACACATCTCCGACGCCTGCACGCTCCTCCATTCTCACTGGAAACTTGAACGATTATCAAACTTACACTATGCAACGAATTATAACGGAAGCTTTAGAACGGAGCAACGTTGGGTGTAACAGAAGTAACGGAGGGAATGGGAGTAATGGGGCCGCAAGTATAACAATTAGTAAATTGACATCTGAAGGTACACTTACAAATGGTGCTACTGTGTCACCTAGCACAAATGGGATAAGTAACACAAGTCCTACTCCGGAAAATAATTCCGAGGGGTCAAGAAAACGTCTTCAGAGTCAGGGTCAAGGCCCGGTTGAAGAACCTCGGAAGACAACTGAAGATGAAGGAACAAAAAGTGCAGAACCAAATAATACGAAAACACCCGAAAAACAAAATACGAATCCATCTACAAAGAGAATGAAGGTTTAATTATTCAATTCAAACAAAAGCTGAGTCGGATGGCTAATTTCAACCACAGCAATTCTTTAGGTTTGCAAGTAACGACAGAGTTAAGATATTTACTGATTACCAATCCGAATGACCTAAATCAAAAAAGTCAGCTTTAATTTTGGTTGGATGCTTCCATGATAACGTAAATTGAAATCCAAATCTATGCTATTTTTAAGTATAAAACTAATTTGGCGGCGGGAAATAGTGAAGTTAGGTTCTATTATCTTTTTGAAAATCTTTAGCCGGTTTTCATTTTAATTTCTTCCTACTGTGATAGGTTAACACTATCGCAAGTTAACAATTTTTTTATTGTAATAGCGGTCGCACGAAAAAAAATATCGGGCAATTTACACTGGAAGAAAATTGTGGATGGAAAGCTCATTGAAAGAGCTTCAATGTTGGGAAATTTCTCAAAGAGTAGAGTGTTGGGTCTGGCGAGTCGAGGATTATATCTGAGGGTGTAAGTGTTCAACGTTTACAAAAGCTGGTAATTTGTAAGCGATTGTAACGTTTATTTTTGTGTGGGGTAAACTTTGGTATAGAGTTAATGAAGGAAAGGGAAAGTAGTTGAGTTGATTCAAACAAAATTTAATTTGAAGAGAACTCCTCCAAATGTACAAAGTCAACTTTAGACCTTAATTAATTGCCCCAGTCCAAAAGTAATGTGCGATCGTATGTTTTAAAATGTTTTTGACTTTGAGGTCAATTGCATTACCTTCGTGAACTCTCAATTAATGCTAAAATTGCAAAAATCAACCCCAAGTTTGAGCTTGACGGGGAAAGTACCTGTACCAAATGTTAAATGTGCTTGTGTGTGCTGGCATTTGCATGCATTTTGATTTGTTTGCTTTTGAGCAATAATTATTTTTTGAATTTTAAATTGTGATTTAAATTAATATTGAGGGGAGTTTTAGATTAATTTTAAGTATTGAATGTCAGCATTTTGGGAGGACAAGAAATTTGCATGGTTTTCTTTGGTGACGAATATATATTTGAGTTGAATTGTGAATTTGTACCTTATTGTCAATGTTATCCTATTTAGATATGTGTAACTGTGATGCTCTTAAAATATTTTGACGGACTCTATAACTATGAGCATTGAAAATTTAAAGACGGTCAGGGACAGGATGGAATCACAATATACTAATACTAATTATATTTAGATTAGATGATCGAGTTAATGCATGTTTTACCGTTAACTGTGCAATATTCTGTCCTAAAAATTGAAAGATATTTTATGCGGAGAGGATAGGGGATCGATTGGACAAAGATGAGAGGAAAGGTAGAGATAATAATTGTATTAATCATGTTATTTAATGCTTGGATGATATACGAACTGCTGCTTTAACCCTTCGGGTGACGTCCGAAACCCTTTAATCACATTATATTCTACTAAACTTTTATCGTGACTAACCCTATTGAAGAGACAGTTCCAAATTATCGAATAAGACCTAACATAGCCAAAGAGAGTATAACAAGAAGACAAAATGTTTTCTCTGTTTTAAATTTGTCATTCGCATGTAGTCTTCAAAAATGATGTTAAAGTGTTCTTGTTCAAAACTTGATGAGTTGAACTCACAAATCAATATTTTACATCATAAGAATATACATGTAAAAATTGTTGTTCTTCTGAGTGTTGTGTTCGTGCCTAAAATGCTTTGTAGCTCCTCCTATTGCTATCATTGTTTGTCGTCAAACAAAATCTGCATTTAAATTGGATCCCTTTAAATTTTTAGAATTCCGATAGGATGCAATTAATCCCAGCTTGTAGTAGTGCCCCGACGAAATTTGATGTGAGTATCGCAATCGCATTAAACCAATTTAAATACAGCAGTGCAGTGAATAGTTTTTTTTGCCTATTGGTAATGCTATTAACCACAAAATTGTTTCTGTCAGGACAAATACCTGTGAAATAAAATTGGAGAACCCGGACTAGATTTATGTTTTAGTTAAAGTTTTAAATTCTTGACGTTTTAAGATGTGTGAAGTAAATAAAAACATAAGTTCAAAGAGATCTTCGTGTCTTGTTGCATAATTTGTCTCCTATGACGGACTGCATATTATATTACAGAAATTACATAGTTGTGAATAGAGAACGGATAGTTACATAAGAAGTAGACTTTTTATAGTTTTAATCTTGTTATGAAGTCATTCCGGTATTTCTACTGGTACCCATCGCTTCTTTGAACCAACTTCAAAATGTTTGATTTGAAGATCTTCTCCAACATCTGCATAGTCCCCTGCAAATCTTCCTTTACGAAATTCGCCCCAATTGATTGGCAGATACTTGGCTGGATTTGTTTCCGACACACAAGTGTCCAATGGTTGAATATTACATGAATACGAAGGTGTGTAGAAGAATGGTGCACTCATACGCTCCTTATGATGATTGGCCAAAACTCGATGTACCGGTGCCTTGTATAATCCGTTTGACCAGACCTGATTTTAATATTTTAATTTCAAAGCCAAGGTCCCGTATTTGTACAAATCACATTAAGATTAAGAAGATTACCTGTGCCATGTCGCCAATATTTATAACAAAAGAGTCTGCAAAAAAATCGGATTACAGTTTGCCAAATAGTTGACACAATTTAAAACTATGCGGGCTTACTTGGTACCGGATAAACATCATAAAACACGCCGTCCTTTTCTGTTTGAAGTGAATTCACATCTTGATCCTGCCATAAAATTGTAAGAGCTCCGGGATCTGAATGAGGTCCAACTCCCAAATGTGCATTTGGGTCTGGGCAAATGGGGTAGTAATTCAATCTCATTAAACTCGTATCTCTGCTACCATCAAAGTCCTTTTCAAATTTCTCCGGCTTTTCTTTCAGTGAAGTAAATATTGCTGACATTAATTTCCCAGAGATACGATGCAGAATCTGGAGTTGTGAAATTCTTATTTTAGAATAGTACTCAAAAAGTGAAAAGAAATATTATTCAAATAATTTACATCAAAATATTTTATCAAAGCTGGTCTAAACCTCGGCATTCCTTCTGGCCAACGGTTTTCACCGTCAATATCGAAACTCCGCTCCTCCTTTTTCTCAATCTCAGCTCCATAGTCAAACACTTCCTTCCAATCCACTTTTTGTTTCGTCAATTCCGAGTCCGAGTATCCACGGAAATTTGTCTGTGTTAAAATTAAGTTCAAAGAATTATTACAATAATTTTATTTTAATGTGCAATTTTCAAACTTACCGAAGTTCTGCCAACTTTCTTTTTGAATTCTTTTGATTTATGAAAGAATTCTCGACCAAGTTCTTGGACTTCCTGAATAAAATCCGGATCAATGTCATGGCCGACTATGTAGAAAAAGCCCCACTCTTTGCAAGCATCCCCGATTTCCTTCACGGTTCGCTGAATTTCATTAGGCTCACTAGTTTCAGACACGAGAGACGAAATATCAATTTTGGGGACATTTAGCTTTTGCTCGTTAACCATTTTGAGTATGTAAACGATTGAGATGAGCGTTTGCTTCTCGGTTCGTTTATCTCAAAGTCAAAATTGAAGTATCCGAGTGTGTGCTTTTTATAATCCGATACAACATAATGCACAGCATACAAATTGATGAATTCAACTGTCACTGTCATTCATATACAATCATGAGTTTAGGGCTGAGCATGCCTGTAGTTCAAGGTCACAAGTAAATCCAGTCACTCGAAGCGTGCAATCCCTCAATGAAAGGAGTCTATTAATTCAAAAGTGAATCCGTTTAACTCGTCGGCAAAGTCCTATGTCCTATCCATTAGCGGATTGATAAATATAACATTAAAGCACGATTGCCGAGCGTAATTGAAGGCCTTGAACAAAATATATGAGCTAACCTCTAATAACATGCACTTTGTACTCAAATACAAATTTATTATGCTACCACATACCGGCAAAGCACAAGGCGTTGAGACTTTAAAAATGTATATTGCATGACACAAAATACTACTTCCCATACAACACTAACTTGAAGTTTTGGGAAGTTCTGAATATCTTTTAATTAATGCCTAAAGGTAACATTTTTCATAAATTTGAAAGTGGAGCTAAAACGGTGTGTCTAGCTTTGAAGGATTGGTTTTTACATTATTGAAGTCACAAATTAGTTCTGCTGTCGAACTCGAAACTTTACTGGCACTTGACAATCTATTAAAATTTAATTAAAACTCGAACTGACTTGTAGTTTAAGTTTGAGGAAGTGTTCAGTATTCACTAAAACTTGCAATCACTAATTATTGTACATGCATTTAAGCTGGAATTTCTACTGGTGTCCACCTTTTGGTTGAATCAATTTCATAATGCTTAATTTGCACTTCTTCACCCACATCAGCATAATCCCCGGCAAATCTTCCTTTTCGGAATTCACCGAAATGAATTGGAAGGTACTTCGCAGGAGACGACTCTGACACGCAAGACTCCAATGGTTGAACAATGCACGCGTACGATGGGTTGTAGAAAAGTGGTGAACTGAATCTTTCCTTATGATGATTTGCCAAAACGCGGTGAACCGGAGCTTTGTACAAGCCGTTAGACCAAACCTTGTTTAAAGTTATTTCTATTAAATCTCGAATGCAATGTACTTCTATGCTAGTTGTGATATTACGAAAAGTTATGAATTGTTCTATAACTATAATATTACCTGAGCCATGTCTCCAATATTTATTACAAATGAATCTAAGAAGGAAGACAAAAATCTGGTTTTCTATTGGAATAAAAAATTAATCCAGTAAAATAATACAGAGGGTGGCCCAGCCTATAAGTATCACATTTAAACCTTGCGCAGTTGCTAAACCATGCGAGGTAAAAGTTTGAAATTTGAACCCGTGAAGGTCAATGCGATTCAGAGTGCCTCCGAATTTTTGTGGGGTTACCAGTTTTCAAAATGCCTAAGAAACATTTAGTTGAACTTGAAAACCTAGTTTGGCACGTTTCCAAAGAAAATTCCTTACAAAAATCCATCGTAGAAAAAATTAAGAGGTCAGGGGTCAAAATCTCCAAAACAACTGTCTTCAACATAATCAACTGTATCAAAAAACGTCGCAACCAC
>JAAXYW010000438.1:21158-37779 GCA_036851895.1 Orthonychiurus folsomi | reverse complement strand
TACAGTTATGGACACTCTTCTAATTGGAATTCAGTCCGATTGTAAATTTCTCCCAGTTTTACGACATTTCGACAAAAAAAATTATTAGCTACCCAAAATTCAAGTAATTAAAAAGAATCTGCTCAACATCCACTTTCTCTCCAATACAACGATACTAATGCTAAACCTACTGTAGAATACTGACTTACTACGATACGATTTGCTACCACTACGGCAATGCGGTTGAGTTTTTCTCACAAGAAAAATGAGAAATTTCACCACATACACATATCCTGGATGGCCTGGATGTGTCCAGCCCTAAACCTCGTCATCCTCATACGAGTACCGTACGTAGTTTCCTTCAATTTCCCTCCCATTCTGCGGAGAAATGCTAAGTAAACTAAAGCGAGGTTATTTATACAGCCGAAAAGGGCCCCCGCTCCTTCCCAAGTGAAGGAAATACGTGATGAGCGTTTGGAAGATGAGGATTCCCTCTTTGCCCAACTTGCAAAGGAAAAGTTGAAGACGACGGCGGCGATGGGGAAGGAAGAAATCGGATGGACGGGCGGAGGATTCCTTTGGAATACCGATGAGTGGAGGCTTTCATCCCGCGCGCGCTCCGCCCGTCGCAACTTACGTAGGAACGGGGCCGTGGCGCGACCGGATCCACCTGACTTTGTCCATGGCGTGGCGTGGCGCCTATGACGGCGACGACCAGAGCCAGGCAACTCCTTGGCCAAATTACATGCGAATCACGGGATTTACGGTGCTTATTACAAGCTGGCATATCAATGCGTTCCGACGATCCACGCTGAACGTGCTTTGACTCCCGGAATGGATCCCTTTATAATCCCATGTCCCTTTGACACGGGTGACGAAGGGTGAGGAAATACGAGGGGGTACGGGACCGCTAAATTGGAGGTCTGGTCTAATAATGAAACCAAATGCCATCTTATTTGCACAGGGACATTCTTCAAACCATGCATGAGATGGGGATGGCCAGGAATGCATTCGGAATTATATCACATACAGAATCCAGGGATGTGTGGAGTTGGAGTCGTTTCATTTGCCGTGCGGATCCATGGTGAGGACGAGGGCAGCTCTTATTAAATTGAACACCCAACGAATTGCCACTCCACTTTCACCACATACCTTGGATCCAATTTTGGTCATTTTGTGTGTGTGGTTCGAGAAGGACAAGGATGTGGGTAGATAGTGGATTTGAATCATACGAGATGACAATTATGGGTGAAAATAATTTAATTTAGAATTTATTTCTACGAGATTGCACATTGCTAAGGAATGATTTGGAATCTGGAATGCTGTTAAGTACTATGAGGTAAATTAGAGTTTTTAGCATCGGCGTAGAAGTATCGACTCACACAATGCAGGTAATGTACAAAGTGTTTATTTTCCAAATCAATTCACAATTGTGTGCAAAATATTTTAATAAAATTTAAGAAGCATGCACGACGCGACATTTCTTACCCTGAACGTTGTGGAAGGAGGGAAAATGAGATAATGTGGTGCACATACAGCTCGGTAAAATCGACTGGGCCTAGGAAGACATTTAAATTTAAAACAATAAAGCCTGGTATGTGAAACAGGTGTTTCAGTTTTGTAAAAGGCCGTGAATCGAGATTTCGTTTTAAATCGATAAATTTCATTCAATTTGTGCTCTTCAGTGAATGAACTGCCTTGATTGTATATTTTTATTTTTGTATACAAGCATGGAATTGCTCAAAACTGTGCAGAATTCGAAGTTGAGTTCTAAATATTTTATTTTAATTAAGGATGTATAGAAAGTATAGATATAAAAACTTTTCCTAGGTTAAAAGTGTTTAAAACTTACCAAACCACGAAATTGCAAAATAAAGGTAAACTTTCATTTCATTAAAATCAAAATGATTTCCCACATGGGAAATTGTTCAATCCTTGCCCATACCATACCTCTGCACTCCATGAGCACAATAGCTATAGCTCTCCTATTCCTGAATGACACTACACATATATTGTTTTCTAATTCGCACAAATTCGCGCGCACACACTGCGATTCATGACCATCCACCTAACCAAGCCATTTACTAATTTTTATTTTCCATTCCTGTTGAATGTTTTAAGAAGATTCTTGCTCGTCACAACCCATAACGATTTGTAGCTCATTCCCAGTCTGAAATCCGACTAAAATTGTTTACCTTCATGAAACAAAAAATAAAACTTCCATCCCCCACTAAACTCCATACACACACACGGACAAATAAATCCTTCCATTTCACTCAGGCACGATCATTGGAATCCATCCGTCGTTCAGTGGCGCGGTGAGCCTGACCGGGTCATAAAATAGTACGTGATCAATAGCCCACAAACCCAAGTCCACTTTTCCAAACATCCCAGGTCACAAAAGTTAACAGAATCCAAAATAGATTTGTATGGGGGGAGCCGGACCCGTGCCGTCCACACCTCCATTCAATCCCCTTACCGTGCCATACCGTACTGCACCCAGTACTACTGGAGGTCGTAGATCTAATTACACAACTCATTGTCTTGACCTTCAGGACCAGGAGGGCTCGCTAACTACGGATGAAAGAACTCGGGGATTGGAAAGCACATCATAAAATCTCTTGAGGATTTCGGTCCGGTCTTTTACCTTCAGGCCATCGCGTCGGACTGACCACTACGTAAGTCTGTTTGTAGTAAATACGTACACGTACATGTACAGTCCCTGTTTTCCAACATCTTCCGTTCCAATCTGCTCTGTTGACTTTAGTAATTTTGTTCGACATAACCAACCTGACTCTAATTATAAGATACTGGCCTGACGGCTCGATTCGTTTAAGTTGGATGGCATGGTTCTAGAAATACAATACAGTGGATTGGCATGAGTTGAATTACGAAAGGAACAAAGGAAAATACTCTAGTTGCTTCAGGCAAATATAAAAGAATTCCACTAGCCCATTTGTACGTTATATTAACGTAATAAATTAAATGCATGACAACTTATGATATGAAATACAATATAAGTAGTATTTTTTACGTGGTAAGAACGCATATGATGACACATCATGTTTGACGGAAACCGTAACCTTTATAAAATTATATTATAATTAATGAAATATTAAAATTCACGGCTGGTATTTTCCCTTAAATAGAAAAAATAAAAAACGATTTCCGGTCTTGGTGGAAGAACTACCAAACATAATCAATCTAGAACTTAATTAAACTCTTTTATAGTTAATGAAATTTTAAAATTTACGGGTGGCATTTGGCCATAACTAAAAAGATTAAAAAATGATTTTCGATTTTGATGCAAAAATTGCATAAACCCTGACTTCGCAACTATTCCCTATCTGAAAATAATAATAATAATAAATGTGCACAAATCTACATAGTCTACTTGGAGGGCACAATGGAAGGAAAACTGAATATCAGGATCGGCATCAACGTATTGAGACTGTCACCACTCACCCACCCACCCGTTTGTCTCCCTTCTGCTTTCACTTCCAGAGATGAACAACTGATACCGGGATATGAAGCTGTCATCCATGGAAAGTCAAGTGGAAAAATGAAAGGGTCGAGTGATAAACAAATTAAATAGTCCACTTCATCCCACGCCGTGCTGTATTCCGCATTACAAAAACTTTACTTTTCAAATGTATGTAGAATGTGCAGCTCAAAAATTAAACCAAATGGAAATGGGAATAACAAATTTAAAACCTACCATTTACATTTCCAATGTCATTGTCAAAAACCATATTCTGTTTCAGACATGATCAACTTTCGTTTCGCTGAACCATTCAATTTCGATTAGAATTGGCTTGAACTGTGCCTTGTGTGCATGGGTTTTTGTATGAGGAAGGAAATCTAGATTGCCGAATAAATGGAACGGGCAGTTCTGCCATGCCACGGCCGTCATGTCTATTCATGCCACTTTTATTGCTGATATCATGGCGAGCGACCCCTTCAAGAAATACAATATTGACAACAGAGTAAAAAATGGGGTTGGGGTAAAGCGTTAGTTAATCCCTCCAAGTGACACTATCACGAAAGGAAATCTTGGTTCTGTTTCAACGAGGGATTGAACAGTGAATTGCTTAAATCCTACGATTCAATATGAACAGGTCGTATTTGCCATAAGAATAGAATTTGGTTCTTTTTTTTATAAAATCTTATAGAGTGGCCTTACAAGAGAAGGGGACTACTAGACAGCCCTTCAACCCTCACTCCAATATTAACACTTGTGATTTGATTCATTTGACTCAATCAGTCCGCATTAACCCGAACCTGGGGACGGGTGACTCAAATTTGCAATTTCACCAGCAGTAGTAGTAAACTCCATGGGAATTCCGAACGGATTTTCCAAACCCCTAACACATACGACAGGCTACATACAGTTCCTCCAATTCCCCTTCCTAATTCGGCTGCACTGAATAGAATATTTCTTAGGATTACTGACAATGGTATTTGAAGAAGGGAGCCCTTCAATCAGCTGCCATGACATGCGGCACTACGGGTGTGTGTGTGATTCATTTGCCAATTTTCTAGTTTCCCGCAGCTTTCGTTTTAGATTTCCTAGGAACTGACATGTTTTTTAAATGACAAATTTCTTTGATATACGTATTAAAAATCAAGTTATTCAAAATATCTACAAATTTGACGCCGATATAAATAAAATATTTCTAATCCCAGTTATTCACAAGAAATAATAAGTTTGATATTTGACTTTCGTATTATTTTGGAAGGTAAACAGCATTGAGCATTGTACTTTGTATTTAGAATCAAATCCTTCAAAACGGAGTTCGTCACTAAATTCCAGTGACAATCTAATAATCGGATCCTTTAATAGAATGAGTACAAAGGGGATGCGACACGAAGGAAAAGCTAATCGTGTGGGAATGCGAATGATGGGGATGCGTTTCCGGCCTTCTCACGCCCACTACATTCAGGGAAGGAAAGTCGATCACCCCCCTCAATGAAATAGAGCCGAAATAGATTTTCCTATGATTTACATGCATTAATACCTCCCCACTTCCCCTTCCATTCATTCTCCGACCCAATTCAACTTACTACGAACATTCATGATTCATTAAGTCATTCCGTTCCCCACTTTCACCTAATCTCATTTCAAAGGCTACCCTCACAGTTTGTAAAACGGGCTAACACACGTATTTCTTGTTGGGTATTTACATAGGATTAACAATTAACTAATTATTAGTTCGGGTTTATAAATCCGGGTCAAAATAACCGGTCACTTTTTAATATGTTTTGTAAAATATTAAAAGACAATGACAACAGATAGTCTTGGAATGCTTTGGCGACATTTTCGACTCTACCGTATCTGAATTTATTTATTCAGTGTAACAATTCTTTCAAAAGTTGGTGTATTTGAAGTACCCATTTATAAATTTATGTTAAACACAAACCTAAAAGTCCACAACCCACCTCCGCCTTCAAAAAACCGTGACAATACTTCGACTCCTACGAAAACACATAAACGTGAATACAAAAAGAGGTGAAACGATCCCTTGGCATTTGTGAAGGCGGAGGATTCACACGACGGGATGCGTTTCTTATTGTGAGACAAGTGCGTATTTTACGCGGAGTAAATTTTAAGCCTAATGCAAGGTGCTTTTTTGAATGCCACGAATTGACATGACTTTTCCAGGTCGAAGTACGCCATGAACGCAATGCGAATGCGGGGCTCAGGAGTGTCTGACAAACTGAATCCGAAGAGTAATTTCCCAAGGCCTTATTTTACCTTCAAGAGCATGGCAAAGGAGTCCGGACACACTTTCGCATACTGATGAGTACAAGCTGAGAGGGATGAACCCGCCCCTGTTTTGTATGTATGAAATCGGTTGTGGAAACCAAAAACAAACATTGGGAGCATTTCCTTGATGAGCTAAGATTCTTACGCATGAGAATAGCAATTCCGAAGAGCCTAAATTCAAAAGTTAGACATTTTGAATTTCTTATGCTAATTAGCACGTCGATACAATAATCTTTTATATTTATCCAAAGAGCAATGCAGAACCAGATATCGTGTTGCCATTGGTGATCCATCATTTCAAGTATGTATTGTATTCTCCAAAATGAGTAAATGGATGGGACAATATGTGATGAAGGACAAAAAAACCCCTGGAGTCATTAGACAAAATTGAATCAACGGAAAGGGGGAAGTTTAAATCATTCTGAACAATCCGTTAAACTTATTAGCCTTTGCTGATTCATGCCGTAGGGGAGAGGCGACTCCTTGCTGTCGTTGTTCAAACTGAAGGATCCATACATTTAGCTTATGAAACTCAGGTCTAAATATTTTTGAAATTTGTATTTCTTAACCTAAGGCATACGTACGCTTATGTTCCGGAAATTTGAACTGGTGAATATTAGTAGTATAGTCCAGTAAACTGACAATGAGTTATATGGCGTGAGACACTTTATTGTTACGATTTCAGCTCATATTTCGTAAAATTTAAATTTTCAAGTTATGGTTCTAACAATTTTTCATAAACATTTCAGGCATTCAATTTAAAAGTAACCAAAATGGAAAATTAATTAAGAGCTGTAAATAATATGTAAATTTCTTCGTCGGTGAAAATCAAGAAACCTGGCACTACAATTTCCCTTTTGTTGAAAATTTGCAAGCACTCAAAATTTTGAAGCCAAGAATGAGCGTAGTCAGTAGTGAAGTCAAGGTGGTAGTTGGAAACTCGCAAAAGAGGGGTGAATTCATTTTTGTGAGCAAAACCAAGGAAGGAAAGCGACCGAAGTGATTCAACTCAAACATCAGCTCTTTGCCTTGGAACAGAGAAGAACTTTGAGATGTGGATCTTTTTTCTGCCGCTAGACCACACTCTTTTCAGCTTTCCCTCAATCTCCGGAATACTTTCACCCTCCTACAACGCTAAGCCCTGCATTTTGGCCTGGTTTCGTTTAGTTTTGTACAAAACAGACCCAACCTTTTGGTGCATTAAAACACATGTCATCTGTATTTTTTCTTACTGCACGAATCTATACATGGCCATATTTTATGAGAAATATTGGCAAAGTTTGCAAGTGGTATTGCTAATGTAAAACATAATTAAGTCGTTAAGAGTTGACACCCTCGTTTTTGTACCGCTTACATGTATCTGGTGTTGGCAAAGTAGCGTTTATTACTCGCACTTTAACTTATTTTTTGGGGATCAGATGCCTTGAAATTATCTATGAACTTATACGCCTATTAAAAATTAATATTTTCCACATTTATGAATTTTGAATGCTTTAGGTATTTTGTACACTCTCGTGATAAAACTGCGCATTGTTTAAACTAACGCAATCAAGGCGTACTTGTAAATCTAACACCAGTCAACAATGCACTGCACTTGCACTGTAGTCCCGTCTTAATTACCCTTGCATCTCCTTCCATTTATCTCCACGTCTGGACCCAAAGCGTTGGGAAATGAATTCATTATCATTACAAATACGAGTAGTAGACTACGGACTACGACCAATACGTAGCCATGAATGAATGGACAACCCAGTGGAAAGGGAGGGAAATAGTGCCTTAAGTATTTACGTTACATCTACCCCCGTACCGTACGTGCTCTACTTAAACCAAGCACGTTTCCCTTGGAACAAATGATCGAGAGAAGAGAGAAATGACTGTTCACGTCTGAATATTTCATTCATATCTCTAAATGACACAAGATTTCTCCTCACATTTCCATATATATGAGGAAAGGGACGTAATGTATGTACGTACGTACGTACGTACACTGCCTATGGGGATCCACCCGAACTGTACGTACACGTACCCTTCCCTCCTCCCCCTATGATTTATAGACCCATACACATATTGTCCGAGTCCGAAGAGAAAGCCCCTTCACTTTCTCCCAATAAGGGAAGTTGACAGCTCAACTAATCTCTCCATATATAAATTTTGCCGTCCAACGTCTTCAAGAAATGAAGGCACACGTACGTACGTATACGCCGTATACTCCCCCACCCTAAGGTAAAACAGCATTGGGATCCTTATGGGATGCGGAGGACTTAAAGGCCTCGCCGAACCGTCGAATTTGTCTGTATTATGATAATGAAGTGTTTTATTTGGACGGGTGAACAAGGATTTTCAATTACGGGGAAGGAGGGAAGACGAGGGTAATAAATTAGTTGGACTTCAAAGTTTAGAATTTGAAGAGGACAAAATATGTACGGAGATGAATATACGTACGTTAACGTAACGTAACGTACGTGGCAAGGGAAAGGGTTGATGTGACGGCGTGGTGGTGGTGGCGGCGGCGGGAAGTTCAAAGTGTAAGAAATTTGGGTGAACATGGGAAAGGTGAAGGCGAGGACCGAGGATAGACAAAATGGGGATACGAGTACAAGTAATTTTAGTGAGTGGGATCCTGTGTACCTGGAGTCATTAACGGGAAAGACTGAGTTTGGACACAACATGAATTGGGGGGGTTTTTCCGGGACTTTTGATTTCAAGTTTCCTTGCAAGTATAGTTTTTTTTGTGTTTGATGGGCTTACACCAGTAAGACTCGAAATTAACTAGACATACAACAATCCGATATATGAATTAATATTATTATTAAATCGGAATCAAAGCCCTGATTTAGAAATTTTGTTAATACCCGTGAATTTTTAAATGAAGTACAAATTTTTCACATTTCAGTTCTTTCAGATATTCTCCCAGCATTTTATGACAATTTCAAAACACGACGGCCCCATAAAACCACAAATAACAACATAAACACCCCCGATTTGTCTCATCCATCCAGCCGAAGGAAATCCACAAAGAAAATAGGGTAGTAATTTGAGTGATTGTAATACTAATCATAAAAGTAATAATCTTTGCTCCTCTGAGACACCGCACCGCTACCTCTCCTTTCCTCCTCACCTCATCATAAACGCAATTTGAGGGGAGTTCACGTCAAGTCACAGTTTACGTTTACCCTCCATCCCATTGCATTGGATTGGACGGGGAAAGAAAATCCTTTTCTGCAGTTCCACTTTGACTGACTGACTCCTTTGTTTCCATCCAATGTATAAAAAGTGCCATAAGGCAGATGATTGCTATACAGGGACGGACTATCAAATAAGATTCCGGAATGAAAAATATATTCCCGGACTCCCCATCCTTAATGGATTTCTTCTATTCTCCTCATTTCTCCGCCTGGAGTCAAAACGGGCGGGAGAACACATTCAAATCTAATGTAATGTTATCTTCTCCGTATTACATGTACCCGTCTCCCTTGTGCCATGCCATACCATGCCATACCATTTTTTTTTGGAATAAAAGACGATTCCCGCCCGTCTGTCCGTCAGACAGCATAACGCAGCGCAGCATAGCATATGCCTTAAGCCATTGTGTAGCATAGGGTATCTGACGTACACGCGCGTAAACGTAATGTTACTAGGAAACTTGAATCCAGGGTCCACTGGAATTGGTGACGGATTTAGTTTTATGGAGACAAGGATTTTTACGTTGTGTTCAAAGTAATTCTGGGAAGGGGATTGGGAATGACGAACCCACGACGCGCCAGAACCGATCAAAGAATAATTGAGAATGATGAGTTCGGCTTAACTACACAAGGCGTGATTCATGATTAAAAGTATAGGAAAATCAAAAAAGTTGTATTTTGCAAAAATCTGTAAGGCACGTTACAAGGACGACATGAAAATTTTTTTATCTGGACAAAGGAACCTTGATCTGGACGTACTTTTTTTAATATTGCTTAAAATTTATTTTAATTATTTGGCGTATTAAATTTGTGCGGATTTTGGATCGGAAATCAATGAAATTACAATCAATTTGAATTGTCAACATGGGTAAGTATTAGGAATTCGACTAATCATAGTTTAGCAAACACAAACCAAACCTAGTATTTAAATCGGGTTATAATTAAATATTAATTTAATTCAAATCGACGTAAAGTTTTCCTCACAAAATACTACATCAACTTTTCATTTGTTTGCATTATGCTCATGATATTCCTGCAATTACATCCCGCATTTTGCAAAAAGCAAAACTAGTCCGTGTCCATGCTCTGCACAACATTGTCATTTACAAGGTGATAGTGTCATTTCCTCTCCTACATTTGAATGAGATTAAAAACGTCGTCTTCTTTCAACAATAGCCGGTCCTTTCCCTCAGCACACATACACACATTTGTGTTTAAGACACGAGGGAATTGGACTCGGAATTCCCTTTACAGGAATCATCCTTCCAAAATCCTCATTTGACTTTCCCAATTCACGTGATTTCCCATCATCTAAATGACGGAACATTATTCTAAAATGAAACCGTCTCCTCTTACATTTCCCAGCCACCGTTATGCAAAACAAGTCGGGCTTCATCCCCAAATTTAATATTACAATGGGTGAAAATCCAATCCCATCCGAGCAGCCGAACCGGGTAAATCCCAGCCTGGGCCACTGCCACTCCGACTCCGGCTTGATGTCAAAACGGAACGAAATGGTCAGAAATGACCGATCCATCCCCCTCAAAATGCTGGGACATAAATGGACCTCCAAATGTAATATACCCTCATCCCCCTATGCGTATGCCCGTACGTACATAATATTATGAATGAATGTGAAATGACACGTAAGGGGGGAAAGACTTGGATAAATCTGCTCCGGAAAATAGAGAGATCCCCACCATGAAATAATATATGTCCGTCCGTCTGACAAATGTAAGCAGATATTGCAAAGTCCAGTTCTGGAATTGCATCCAGCTCGGACTTTGACTTGATTCATTTTTTTGAGATGGGAGTTCATCATACTGCTTACATCTACAACGTATAGTATACGTATCACATTGCATTGCATTGCCATGTCATCTTTATCTACTTGACTCCCTAAATTATGACACTCTAACCGACCGACCGACTTCATCCAAAAAAAAACCCACGGATCCAGTACTCCGTCCATCCCACCTTTTCCTTTGCATTGACCATTTACTTTTTATTCAAATACAACACACATTAAAATCCATGCAACAACTTCAAATGTTTAACCCTATCCTTATGGTGTAAGTCTAAGCCGTGCATTACCGGCACGGCACGCTGGACTGCACCTCGATTGAATTCCCAATTAGAGGAAATTTCTCGTCGCGTCGCGTCGTGTTGAATCGCATCGCGTCGTTAAACGCCAGGGTCTCAGCAAGGCGTCCCTCATTTGACCTCATCCATCTCATTCAACATCATTTCCCTTTAATTGCTCCAAGTGCAAGGAAGGGAAAACAAACTCATAAACTACAGTTGGAAGCCGACTATTTTACATTACATGATTTAAGAGATGGGAGAACAGAGCCAGGATAGCACTTGCATAAAGTACATGCAATAAGCACCAGCGGCTTGGTCTGACCGTTTAAATCACTTTGATTTATGTGTACGTACGCTGAGTACGCGAACATTGTATGTACTGTAATACCACGTCCCAAGGAACCAGACTGACGAAACATCTTAATTTATTTGGCGGTGACTTAAAATGTTGCATGTGTTTACGTTAAACACGAGGAAAAGCTGAGCGCGGTTGGCTTAAATCAATCAAATGTAATCATTTTGACACCTGTCCCTGTGACATAATAATATATTAAGTACGAGTTCAAGTGAAAACACATAATATTTGCGCAAAAAAGTCAAAATCTAGCATAGTAAATAAAGAGAAACATGACTTACGGTGGCATGGGTTGAGCTGTTGATGGAAATCTGCCGGTTGGGTCAAAGGGTTGTCTGAAAAAAAGAGCCAAAAACAATAATGGGATTATTTTATGTATGGATGTATGTATATCTGCATAACATAGTTGTAATATCTGCTACATACAATACACAATTATAATAGGACCTTAAATCCTGGGAATATGGAGACCTAATTGATTAGTAAATTTTAAATCCCCTGCCAGGTCAAACTTTGTGTCCATCACAGGGCCTCGCGGCGTGGCAACTTTACCATGTACTTTATAGCCTCGGCGGGGAAAAGCTGATTTTTATCAGGAGATGCATAATATGCAAATGAGAGAAGGGCCAGGCCAGGCCCGGCCTCAGCCAACACCAACCGCCAGGATTTTTATTACCTTGCTTTCCTCCCAAGATCTGAAGGGAATCTGTGAGAAAACTAAAAGGAAACGTAAAATAACACGCAACTGAGGATGAAAGATAAAAGTACAAGTAACCCAACAAAAAGATTTTAATGTGCCATTTGCCCAGAAGAAACATATGTTTTCATTTGAAATTATCATTGCCGAAGCTCCAGCTCAAATGTCTTTGAATAAATTCTACGTTACGCTACGTTACGTATGTCCTAGAGCGGTGACAAAAATCTTAGGTTAAGTAAATCGCCAAACCCGTCGTGCTGGCGTCCGCGTGTGTCATGGGGTCGGAGTCAATTTGCTTTGTTCTTTCAACGTCTTAACGAAGGGGGAGGAAGTCCCAGAGGGATTTTAATAGGTTCAAATGATTTTTAAAGAGGAAAATCATTCCCGTAAATCCTCATTAATTAAGGTGTTACGTACGTCCGTCCAGCACGCAAGATTCCCGGATTTGATTAAAGTTAAATTTTTATTTGTCAATCCGCTGGAGTTGCCTTTGCCTCAAGGTATATAGAATAATATTAGTTACCTGTTACCAAGCATTCAGCAAAAATAAATTACGAATTTATGTACATGGCGCCGTAATTCACGACATTCAGCCTCAATATACGGGCAGGTAGGGCAGGAGGAGAGAAAAAAAGGAATGGGGTTTGTTCAAGTCAAGGGTTTTTAATTAATGAGCCCGTCATGAATCTACTTACTTCGTCCACTCCTTGGAGTTGGAGCAAGCCATGCAAATAAATCCAAGTTAAAGTCAAAATGTTAAGTAAGGGTTGAGAGGGGGTACTAAACGTCAGAGGACAATGTGTAATTATTCCTCAGGAAATCAATGGAATGGCCTCGCCGTTCGCCCAATTATGCAGATTTGTACAACAGATCTCCTTTGCAAGTTGATTGAGTTAAAAGGTTTATGGCTTCGTGGAGTAGAGTGTCGACTGCGGCGCGGCGCGGCTGTGAGGAAGAGGCATGTATGTGTTATGTGTACGTACTCGTGGTAAATGTCGCTTTTCTTTTGATCAAAATTAATGAGTACAAGAATCCCAATTTATTTTGCGAGTGACAGTCATATTTGAAAAGTTTGAGTTTGATAGAATTGTTGTTGTAAACAGCAATTCAAAATCATACCAAAACAATTAATTACCTATTGCTCGTGTTTAACTTTATGTATTTTTATAATAATTTTGGTGAACGGCAGTACGCTCAATCATACATTATGTAAAAGTCATTTTAAGAAATTTGGAAGCCGAATATATTGAGATTTGTGCAGCATAGCTGATTGCATTCACACTCACAGAATTCACACAGCAGAAACCGAATCCGTACGAATTATCCCGGATTCCCCAAAATTTGATTAAATTACGAGAGAAAAAAAATTATTATACAGTCGAGTCCTCAAGAATGCTTCATCCCCCCATAAATTATGAATGCCCTTTGTAATTGACTTCAAAGAGAATAAATGTGTCTTGGGCACCCGCCTTGACTGAGCTCCGAACTCCTACCTCCTCCACCCCCGATGAATACTAAACACAATCCCTCGCCTTTTAATTAAGGCGTGTGTATTTACCAAACGGGAAAGGCATAGGCAAGGCGAAAAAAATAAGTCTAATCGTTCCCTAATTAAAAGTCATCGGCTGCATTCAAACGATCGAGTTTTCCTAATTCCACCTCCCCCTATTATTATTTTCGTCCTCCCGTTTTTTTATTACCGTAATACAGCACGGCACAGCCTCCCGCTAATCTATTGCTTTTCCCGTCGACCCCGTCCCCGTCTTCGGAGTTTTAGGAGTTAATAAATATCAATCGTTTCCACCCGCGTGAAAAATAACGCCTGCCTCATTCAAATGACTTCCCTTTTCCTTCGTAATTGTGGATGGAAAAACTCGGGAGGTTCGAGGCACTCGCACTGGGAGTCAAGTGGAATTTCATGAGTTTTTTTTTATATTCTTTTTTCCACTCCCTCCTTTCCTTCACGATTCGGAGCCGCGCGGCCGAGCCTGCCATGGGATATGGGATGGTTGGGAAGTAAACGATCAGGAAAGAAGTTTAATTAAGAGTCTTGTGTTTTTAATTTGATGCAGAATTGAATTATGAGCTTCNTTGGGAAGTAAACGATCAGGAAAGAAGTTTAATTAAGAGTCTTGTGTTTTTAATTTGATGCAGAATTGAATTATGAGCTTCAGAGGAGGATGGGACTGGCTGTAGCATAGGGGGTGGGGGATTTGTAAGGGAGTTGTTCATGTAATTAAATGAAAAACTTGCAGACTTCTTTTATAATTGCACTGCACTACTACATCTTTTTACAGGACAGACGGAGTTTATTTTCCGAGTAAGGGTAAAAGCTCGAGGTGGCGATTGGGACACTTTTTTTTTAATGTAGTATAAGTTGTAGACATTCGTTTCCCGGGTTTTGTCGATCTGTTTTACTGTTTTTGTTATCTCAGATTTTAAAAAACAAGCAAAGTGGCGTTGTATTCTTACTTTATTATCATTAAAGTATAGCTAAACTACAGGTTGAATAAGTTTGTTGTTTTAAAAGCGTGTCAAATAGTGCTAGCGCAAGTGAATTTTCTTTTTATAATGGATAAATAAATTCATGATTCACAAATGAATAATTCGACATGAATTGAGACTTTGTTTGAGAGCCAACGATTTAAAATTAAAATCTGCAATACAAACCCATGATTTAGACTCAAATGCAATATGTGTATGAATTCTTTTTAAATAGTAAAGGAGATAGCATAAATATCAAGGATGGAATTGCTTTTGAAGAAGGGTTCAGACCTCAAGGGACGAATGTATCACCACACAAAAACCACACGAAGAACAAAGTGCGTTACCCGCACCTCACTCGCAGCATGGAATCAGAAACAAACCGCTTCACTTGATTCCCGCATCTCGTGAACTTGAACCCTCCTCATTTTTACATTTTGAATCACTTATTTTGCTGTGCATATGTGTGTATTTTTGAACCCGGCCCTGCCCTGTTCATTCATTCATTTTTTGTTACTCCTATCCGCCGCTTTCCCTTAATATTATACATGACATGCAGGGCAAAGGGGTTTCATCTTTTTTGACTTTCTCTCAAAAAACAAAATTCGTCTTATTCCCTCAATCCCTTGACAATTCACACCCATCCAAGAGCTTTTCCACCGCACCGCCAAAATTCAACTCGGAGGAATAATCTCATTCCTGGGTAAAAAGGATTCAGTGGAATTGCCTCACTTCAACCAAATCAAGTCAATCTCAATATACATTTACAACATTCCCGGATTTGTCGAAGGTTTTCCACAAAATATATGCAAACCCACACTTAAATATTTCCAAAAAGCACAAAAATTTTCGAAAATCACAATTTTTTTAAAAAAATAACACGTTACGTTTTTTTTTTAAATATTGCAAATCACAAGCTCAATGTAAATATGCATAAAATAATCACATCGAATATACGTAATTCCACTCCACACTTCGACATGGTATTGGGTGTATCCATAAAACTGAAAACCACAAGTACAAGTCAAGGGGATGTTCCGAGCCAGTCAAGTGTGAGTGTCAAAGGGAAATGGAATGGAATATTGAGTGACTATCAAAGAAAACTGGATCTCCCTGGCTTGGCTTTTTTGGATGAAACTCCAATAAAATAAAACCTGACTGGTTTAACCCTTCCACCGTTACTCCTTCGACAAATTGACGCTAATAAAATTCATGATTTCTGTTTCATCTCAACCAGGACCTCCGTACGGTGTACGATGCCATGCCGTGCTGTGTTGGTTCACTTTATTAGTAAATCAAATCAAAGAAAACCTCTTCCGGAATCCAGATCTCTTTGACAGATAAAGAAAAACCCTGTTATTTTATACATACAAACACATACACACATACATTGCATTGTAAAATGGATGCCTTTATTTGCCACCCGTCTGCCTGTCTCTCAGAAGCTAATGCACATTTTACATGGCATGGCATGGCATTTTCAATCCATTGCATTACAGCAATTAAAAAGTAGCTGTAGTCGGTCATATCGTAAAGTGTACGCGTACGCGCCTATGCGTAACAACAATAGAACAAAATCCTCCCATCCCTCTTGTTATCTGGAAAGGAAACTTCATCCCTTCGAAATAATTCGTCATCTCAATCTTGAAGAATCAATCATGGATGATCGTGTGGGGTCTGGCAGAGCATTTTGTATATTATATTCTGAGTGATTTTAGTTAGGGATGCGTTTCGCCTTGCCTGACTAATTGATGAGACCAACGCGTGTGTCGGGTGCGGTTCGTTGCGGTTGCCTTTGGATTTGCATCTGCCGCCGCCCGTACGCGTACATCCAAAAACCATTGAATACTCATTAAGGGTCACCCGAAAACCATAAATTTTGAGCTTTCCTTCCCAGCCTTGTCACAAATGGGTCTAATGGAAATATTTCTATCAAAATGGAATTTGCAATATTAAATCGTATGCTGGATGTGCATGGCTTTCCACTGTAGTAAATCCGTTGTCATTTTGTCAAGCACGCACGGCATGGCACGGCATGGCACGGCATAGCATGGCAGGATGGGTCAGTTTGA
>JAAXYW010000438.1:0-20980 GCA_036851895.1 Orthonychiurus folsomi | reverse complement strand
TCCTTGGTTTGCATGGACAAGCTGTGCATAAGTTAAATTGTTTGGTTTTGATCATTCATCATTTTGAGGAGACAGACAACTGAACTTACGTACAACGTTACGTACGTACGTAAGTCACAGTTTAACGTGGCCGAATAATCGATTAAAATAAAAAGTCCGTCACACGGTTTTCTTTTTTTAGTACTACGTAGACGAGACGTACGTACGCCATGCCATGCCACAGCAAGTGACCCCCGGAGGCTGACAGCATGAGGGGAGACAAGGCGAGAGTTATATGATTTTCCCTTCGGTTTTTCTTAGTGGTGGAATTGGACAGGAGCGGGTATTCAGAATCCTCGTAAATTTCGGGCCATGGATGGCCAATAATAGCGTGGGATTCTATTGACCACTCGGAAATGGAATGGGACTCAAGGGAAAGGAGTTTTTTATGCTTTCACCTTGATCAACGCTGGGGAATGAGGACTGTGTGCCCCTTCCAATAATGCATCCAAAGGCATAAAACTATATGGAAAAGTGCATTCAGTTTCAGGGCGGACGAGACTGGACTTCACAAAATAAGGTGGCTTAAATATTGCCAACTAGGCCATGCCATGGAATACTACGCGAATGTTTTTTGTGGCGTGGGTCGTAATTTTTACTTTGAGCAGAATTTTGACTGTATTACATTTGCACTGCACTGGTGGAAATTACCCTCGGAAAAACACATTTTTCCAATTTTGATGGCTATGGTGGAAATTACCATCGCAAAGCACATTTTTCCATCATGAATCCCGAATTTGGAATAAATTAAATTTATGTATGCAATTATTGGCTCTGACCACCCCTCGTGTCATGGACTAAGGCGAGAAGCGTGCCGGGGAAGTAAATATGTCACATTTATTAGTATTATGTCGTGGATAATGAATATATGGGTTTGGAGGGAGCGAAGGGTAAGGACAATGTGTGATAATTCGGGGAAGGGGAAAAGATTATGGAGACAAAATTGAGGGATTGGAGGCATAAATATCCCAGTTTGATGTAATATGAAAGCAATGGGCCTAACTGTAGTTACACGCCAGTAATATTTTTGACTATTATTAACTACGTTGGCTTTTTAAAACAAGTTCAACTTCCCGAGTGGTTTTTGCTTAAATAATTTAAATATTTTCACTCTATCAATCCTTCCTACAACTGAACCTAACTTGATGATAAACTAGCCGCCAGTAAAACAACATGTAATCTCCAAATGGCACCCCACCGCGTGACAGCGTAACGTATCGTTTAAGTTGGATTTGGATTTGGATTTGCAACAAAGGGGTTTATGACTAATGTATTTTGCGAGTGCAAATAAAATGCAATGAATAAATCCTGTGCTGATTACATACTCTACAGTGGAAATCAATCTGGTATCAGAGGACACTTTTCACACGACAATATTTCATTGGATTATTGAAAAATATGGTGCAGCCCAAGTCCGGCTGATGGTGACTAATACTAAAATTGTTTACACAACTTCATCTCAAAAGAAAGGAAGCAACTTATTCACAAATTAAGTTTTAATATTGAATTTAAAAATTATCCTGCGGCGTTGAAATCCCAACACTATGCAACATTTTCTATTGCTGTGACGGTTGGGTTGTTGGTGAGGTGTTTAGCACCATCCGCCCCTCAGGATCCAAACCAACACACATTCATTCAATCCATAGTGTTTTGAATTGACAGATAGATTAATTGCATGTTGTTCCATGGGATAATGAAAAAAGTAAAGAAGGAACGGGGGTTTTATAAGGGCAAGACACACTTTTATTTGCTGACTGACTGACTGACGTGCAGGTGCGGTTCAGGGTAGCCGGAGCCCACCACACACGGAACAGCATACGACTGATATAATACAACAACGTGGCTGACTTACTTTTTGAGCCGAGCGCCACTTGTTCCTTTCGGTTTCCTTTGTTGAAATTGGATAACACAAAAATCTTCACACCTCCAAAATTTTAGAGAATTTCACAATTTACAAAACCAGATGGCAGAACACTCCGAATTCGTCGTGTATTTAATGGTATACAATCCAAAATGTCAAGGACTTAATATTAAATATTTCAATTTCCTTTTAAATTTTTTGTTTAATTTGAGTTTTCCACTGATTCGATAGCTCCGGGATCAATGCAATGTTTGGAATGACAGTTGGAGACTTGACTTTCACACACACAAAGTGCAACAATTCGTCTAATCATTCAAATCAATCAGAAGCTACTGAATAAACCTGTTAAAAATCAAGTGTTTGGGCTACAAGGAATTTCCCTGTGTGTTCTGCCTAGCAAGTCCGCCGCATCACTAACTGGAAGCATAAACTTTGTTGTTCTCACCGATTGCGGTTGCATTGGAATGCATTGGAATTGCATTGCATGCATTTTGCTACCGATCAAGATTTGCATGTGATGGGAATGCAATTTGATTGTCATTGTCGTCATCCGTTGTTGGTTTCATGGTTGACACTCGGCAGGACGAGTCAACTCTCCACATCCCAATCCGCTCATCAATATTAAGATATGACAAATCAAGTTAAAAAAAAATTCCATTCCTCAAATCAAGATGAGGGGGGAATCCGACAACTTTGTTATTGGAATTCAAACGGTGACCAGTTTTTACGCATGGCGTAATGCAAAACCTGGTCCTCGTAGACTGAGACAGGGATTCACACTTTGTCTAGCGCTTAGTTTTACGATGGAATGTAATGCAGAATTGAAATAAGTCGTTTTCCTTGCATTTGGATGCACATTGTTAGAAAACAAGTCGTAGAACTAAGTAAGGATAAACAGGGACAAGCCAAGACGATTGTCACAACAGTAGCGATTATTGTCCAAAAGCCAAAGCTTACCATGCAGACAAAAACTATTGAAAGTTTAACCAACTGTTTGCTAATTTTGGTTTTAATGCATGGCGCGCTACACATAGCATTTTTGGTATTACCTTTCTTGCCAGCAAAATGCGTCGTTCCTGCACCTGCAAGGAAACAATGTTAATAGAAATTAGTTAGTGGTGAGTACAAAATGTAGCAGAAATAGCCAAGAAAACATGCCTAGTAAAATTATAAAGTTACAGACCTAATTTCAATTTAATTTAAATGCTTGTTGTGAAAAGAAATAGGATGGCTTCTAAGTTTAATAGCTCACAGGATGGCCTAAAATACAGATAATTTCCCTTTAATAATATATTAAAATTTTGCATGTATGAAGAACCCCTGAAATTGTAAAAAAAATTGACAACAAATCCTCCTAAAAGGTGTCAAAATCATGTGTTCCTTTTTCTGTGTATTACCTCCGGTGCCATCTCATTCCAAGAATCCAATTTATATAATAGTGGATGGCTACTGCAAAGCACTTTACGTAAGGAGAAGAACAGTACCCACAATCTCAGACATAACATTGTATCCAGTCCACTAGCAAAATATCAACACTCAACCAAATCCACCTACAATTCCGGATCCCTCATCCAATCCCATCCGTACGTATGTCCTTACATAGTCGTAATTGTTCCAAGATTACAATGATTGTAGGTTTCAGCAAGAAAAGTCAGCCATAACTCATTCAACCATGTATTACCCTTCACCATATGACAGATCTTAAGATTTAAGATCACCGTCGTCGTCCGTCGCCTTCAACCACATTCAAATTTTATTCATCAAAATCCACAAGAATACCCACGTTTCCCGTCCCCCGGATTCCTTGGAAATCATAATTTTCCAAAAGACAAAACCCAACCACCGCGGATTTTGATGGAATGAATGGAAAATCGCATCGCATCACACTGACTGTGACTGTGACTTTCAATTTAGTCCAAGTATATTTTTTTCCCGCCTGGAGTTCCTTTCCGTGCGTCGCGTCCCCCACTCATTGGATTGGACTTGGAGGAAAAAGAAAAAGCAATAAAAGAGCACTTATCTAAATATGTGAATAAGTACCCCTTGCGATGGCCCCCCCTTCCCCTTGGATGTTTTTAGCGCTCTCTTGAGAGTGGAGCCAAGGAACTTAATGTCACTCTCATTATTACACATTTGATCCGAATAATGAATAAATTAGCACGAGGAAAGCGGTGGAGGCTGAAGAAGTGGTGGGAGGACGTGACAAGAGGGTTTCATGGCCTTGTTTTGCGGGGCCCGCAGTCCTCCCCCCTTCATCTCTACCCGCCATTCCTTGCACCCAATCAATGGACTCTGTTTGAACATCATCACACTTTTCCTTCGCACTGCTTTTACGACCAATTCCATTTCATCTTTTCTTTCTCCCTTTCCGCCAGGAATTCCACAACTCGTACGTACGGTGGGGAATGGAATTCTTTTCATTCCGTGAAACACTTTTTCACACTTTCATCCAGTTTCCCACTCATTCCTGGGAAAAAAAGTTTTAAGTCACATTTTCAGGCAGGCAGTATTGTATGAAAGCTACAATAATTTATTCTCGTGGTGCTTATTATCAATATAGTCAGAGCGCGGAAATACCACCTGAATCTGAGCAGCATGTAAGAATTTATAAACTTAAAAATGTCCTCGGCTTCACAAATAGCATTTTGGTGAATTAAATCAATACAACTTTTTGACATGCGAATTTATTTTTGCCATGAAAGTAAGGTTAAGGTTAATATTTGTGTTAGCTATTAGTCTGTAATAACATGCAGTGCCTTAAGGATTACAACTAATTTCATGTGAACAAGAACAAATATCTTAAATATATAAGCTACAAACTATAATTATTAATTAAAAACCTAAATGGCGTGCAGCTAGCCGTGGCCCTTTCAAACACATCACACCCACACCGCATTCCCCAAAACTGCCGACTCGAATTAAATCCCACTTTTTAAATTTCTCACTCACTTTTGAAGGAAAGAATAATTACCGATCAATCAACTACACATCGCAGCGAAGGGAGATCCGGGAACCCATCCACCTTTTGGCTAATGGCATAGCTGTAACAAATTGGCCGCGAAGAGATGAAAAGGGAGCAACTGCCTCAACTCAAAAAAAAACAATGATTGGTTCTGCCCACCTTATTAATTTCACATTCCCTAATAAGTAGTCTTAATTAAATAGGGTATGGATTACGGCTGCTCTTGCATAGTGCAATGCAATGCATAATTTTTACATGCAAAAAGTAGCCGTCGCGTCTCGTCGGTCTCGTCCGTCCGCCTGACTCGGCTCCGGCTCGGCCCGGGTGTGGTGGCCGTGGCAGCGGCCGAAACTTGTCCATTCTCAATTAGGGAATGGCCTAGAAAATTGTAAATGAGATAATCAGAGTGCATGACATGAGTGATTGCAGTGCAATTTCCTCCGGGGGGTTAAATGTTAAACGTTTTATCAGTCCACAGCACCACACCGGTCAAATGTATCCAAAAATCAAACCTAACCTGTATGTAATCCATATAAGAGTATGAATGTCGTTTGCCACCGGCAAATCTGCAGCACATTTGTCAACACCCGCTGTTCGGTTAATCAAAAGGTGGGTCAGGGGTCAAGAGGTTGTACAAAGAAAGAATGGGTTTGAGATGGACGAAATCATTTTAAACTTGGAAATCGCACATTACTACACACTACGCACGCACTACGAGGATTTAAGATGAAAATTTTCACGCCATGCCATTGCCATTACATTGAGATTGCCCATGCTGAATGCCTGAGTGTCAGATTACATAGCATGGTCATCAAAACTGCGGGGAAAAAAGTCAGATTAGTGGGAAATTTGAATATTGCATTTGATTACAGCTTGAAATATTCCATTAGCCCATTACACTCCTGTTAAGAAGCCTCCATTGTTACTCATCTTGTAATCCCCTGTCTTAAAGATTTTTTGACACATGATAAAAACAAAAACAGGAAAATGACTAAGTAAGAAATGGTGGGGAGAGAGATCATATCCATTCTTCCGCGCGCGGAGCTTTAAGTAAAAACCTGTCTTGCTCACTTTCAAATAAAGTTAAGGTAAAGTTGAACGAAAAACGCGAGCGATGAAACCCTTCAAGAAAAGAACCCGGATTGCTGTCCTGTGTTTTTATACCTTCCACAATCAACTTCTTCCCATCCAGCCTTGCGTAATAATATTATGATGGAATTAATTCAACATTTTTCAAGCCTTCCCCGTCAGAAGCGTGTAATATTTATATATAAAAAACGCGTCTTAACTTTTGCTCCTTGAACCTGGAGTCCGGCCCCGACCACAATAATTAACTTTGGAAATGTCGTACCGTTTCCCCCTATGTGCTGGCCGGGCCAGGCCAGGCCAGAAATGAGAAAATTTTGTACACCCCATCCCATGCCATGCCCAGGTAAATGTCAGGTTATATGGATTCCACCGGCAATAGATTTCGCCGTCCATCCTCATGTAATGTATGTATGATTGGGAAGACAGGTATGTTATGTTACATATGGTTAGGCAAACCTGATCGTGCTCGCATGTTTAGCAACACTTATGGAAAATTTCAATTGCTTTCGCACCTTCCTCACGAATTTTCACCGGAGTAGCATTTAACATCCTATCATTCGGAAGATGAAACATTCCCCTGTCTGTCTCAGGATTTTGAAAGGGGGTTGAACCGATCGGGGGTTTGAGAATGGAAGGGCGTCACTGATTCGTGTACATTGTTGGATTTTATTTGTCGAAGGAAACTCTGGGATTTACATTGAAATGACTCGGTTTGGAAGATTAATCACTGGGGTCGCCTTATCAAGCTTACAGCCTACTTAGTATACTAAATACTAAATACATTATATTCTGCTTATAACTGTTGACTCAGTATTGCTTTGCAAACTTGCAATGTTGCTCTACATTATGACTGTTTTTTTTTCAAAATTCTACCAGTTTTTTTAAACGTTCAAACTAAATTGCTATTGTACTTAATACTGCATTGTAAACCATGTACTTTTATGATTTACTCACAAGCGCACATAATTATGTAAATTGGCCACACATTGAACGGGAGCATCAAATTCCAATGTCGTTATCACATTTGTCAATTAGCAAATGAGCCACATAACAATTATTTGGCCTAATTTTGCATATCGTTACGTATTAAAAATAACATTTTGTGCCAACTGGCTTTACCATTACAACCACTTCTGTTCTCCGATTTTCATGAAAAAAAAAACCAAATACATTATACAGATACAAACACTTCTTCATGCTTCAGACATCAATGACCGACTCTAATCAACTTGATGTCCTTTCTACTAAATATTGATAACTTAATTTATTTTCACGGACTCTGAATTATGCAAAACTAAATTTAATATTATTTCAAACCCTCAGCAGAACCATTGATGCCCACCACCCCTCTTCTCCTCCCCATAGGAAGATTGACCTGACAGAGTTTGGAAATCCTCAATTATTCCATCAAGGTGAAAGGGATGAATCCTCAGGTCCATCCATCCGTCTCTATTTAATCTTTCATACAAAAAAAACGAACTCAAACGAGAAATTTATGCAGGAGCACAGAAGCAAAGCAAGTTACGTCCGTCCATCCAGTACATACTACGACTACAATGTATGCTTCAATACACCGCACAGAGTGTGGATTCCTTGCCACTTTTAACAACTGAAACCGAATCGCAAGAGTAGATATTTTCTTAAAAAGCCAACTGGGGCTTGTATTTTTTTCCCCATTCCCTCTTAATCGTCGTAAGTAGCAATTTGGCTCCAGGCCACATACTTCCATGCCATGTCAAGGCAAGTGTTTAAAATATTACTTTTATGTCCAAGCGTCCATCTCTCCTTCAAAACATTTGACTCTCACTTTCCATCAAAGTTTAAAATGACCCTTACTCCAATGCAATGCAGGCAGGACCCCTTTTTTTACCCAGGAATTAAGGGCTGGCCGGTTTTTGTCTCATTCTGTCAAGATTTTTCAAGGAGTCAGCAATCAAATCAAGTCCGGCTACCGACATTCCTTCCCTCCTTTGAAACCCTTCGGGAAAAATCTGTTCTCTTTCCCTATTAAATTCCGGATTCTTGACTTGACTTCCAACCGCAATCTCCCGCCTGGCCAAGCCAAGTAACATTTTTTTTGTTACACCACCCTGAAGGCTCATTTACACAGCCGCCGTTGCCGCTGCCGTCAGACAAAATTAAGCTTTCTAGAATTTGAATTGTCCTCACGTCATGTCAAGGTAAGGTAAGATACGACGAGGGAACGGGCTGATGGTCGATGAGAGAAAATGGAAAAATGAGTGGGGAAATCCACGGCTTACTTTAAAATCATGAATTTGCATAATCGTTTTGTGTGTTTTTTGTTATAGAGTCGCGTCCCCCGATGGGGACTGTAATTAAGTGTAATGCTAAATACCCACCCGTGGAGGGAAATCGAGAGCAGAATTTCAAAATTTTAAGATTACGGGTTGCTGTGCATGGGTACAATGGTTCGAGTAAGGAATTTTGAGCCTCAGAAGTGTTTTGCGTTTGCTATTCACGAAATACGTGCCAAGTACGTGGACATTAAAGGAAATGTGTTAAATTGTTTTCATTTTCACGTTGTTTTCATTTATTATGGGGTTCCTGGAAAGTTGGGAAATGTTTAGCAGGCCCGGCCGGGAGGGTGTGTAATTATGTAAATCAGTGAGGAGAGCATTAAAGGTCCATTAAAAAACTCAAGGGAGTCATCAGTACGGTACGTACTAGAAAGAGATGTGATACAAACTAAGGTAGTCGAGGTGTGTGTTTGTGAGCGTTTAACAATGATATCACATTTTGTATTGTTTACAGCCTGAGTTTGGCGTTTGGGAATGTAATGCTTTGAGGTTGTAAAGTTTTTAATTAAATTTTGCATATCAATAAATGAAATCATGTAGTTAATGCAAACATATCAATATTCTGTAATTTTTGAACCTAAATTATTGCGCCGGTAGGGGATTAAAGAATTGTCAATCTTATGATAAACTGCTCCTCCAGTTTAGTTGTTTATCTTTCAAGTATGGAATAAATTCAAGTATACAAAACGATATGAGTTGATTACTACCTCATCTCAACATGGTATCCTTATATCATATAAATTATAAATTCAAACTTATTTCCGTATTTCATGCATGAGCACTAATAAAATCATTCTGTATTTGGTGACTAAAATGAGATATTCATTGTCGGGAAGGATACACGGTTGAATGAGTCAGTTTGCAGTTAAATGATGCATATACTTGTACTGCATTCATCCATATTCCCATTTCTAATGTCGTATTCAACCGGCCAGTAGTGGCATGGGATGAATTGAATTTATACAAAACGGCATGGATAAGTAACATTACGGTATATAAGTTCAGGACCAAAGCAGAGCAGAGGTCGGTGACCACCAAAGCAAAAACGGGAAGTTAAATGTGCCGAACGTGCTTATATTTAGTTCAATGGATTTTCCCATTCCAATCCATTGTAAAAACTGAATTAAGCGAATGAGAAATGAACAAATTCAAAATATGCTGGCTAGTATTTCCCATGGATGAAGATTGATGTATCGTAAAGCCGTGACCGATTGACTGGGCCCAGCACAGCATAGGTGATTGGTTCGTGTGATGTGATCACTCGGTTATTTTAATTAACCTTAAGCCTCGAAAAGTTCAAATGCATTGTGTGCGGTGGGATATGGTATTTGATCCTGAGGAAGATCCACTACAATGCGCAATGTATGGGGGCTCAGACCTACCTGAAGGGACGCAGACGCCCATGGCCACGGATCATTTTCGTATTGTTATTCGGCATTTTCAAAAACGAATCTGGGGTTGAAGTGGGGTCATCCCTGACATGGACTATCAACTCAATCAATTTTCTCTCACTTGCACGCTATTGTTACCTGATTCAATTATCCTATTTGTCCAAGCGGTGGATTTTCAAAGGGAATTTGTAATTGTTCCCTCATTTACGATCATGTGAGACACGCAGGGCCCGCGCCTTTGTAGTTGATGGAATTTCGTCTTTGCAATTGGGATTTTGAAAATGGGAAATTAATTTTTTGTAATGGACAATTTACAGTTGGAAAAAGCTCATATTTATTGTCCTGGTTAATTCCGACAAATTTTCAAAAAGTTTTTAAAACTAGCTTTGAACACTTTATAGTTTATAAAGAATTTTGCAAACAATAAAAATCGAAACGGAATTGCGTGCCGGTGTATGAGTACAAATAAATAGGAACTACATGCAGCCGCAAATGAGGCTGTTATTACACGTCGATGACGTGCACACACGCTCGCCTTTCTCATTAAAATTCCACAAAGATGAGTGAGCGTGTAGAGAGTGCGGATTTTTGCAAAACTAGATCCAGGCCTCGAAAGTCGTATATTGACGTTTAAAGTGGGAGTTTCCCACGGGAGAGACAGACTGGCGGATCATTTTATAAAAAATGTTGTATGCCTTACCCTAAATGTGGGAGTTTTGTCAAAACAGAAACAAGTGAGTGGAACTCGTATCGTAAAATATGTTGTAAACCAGTGTTGTATTTAATATAAATATCTTTTGTTATTGTTTAGGACTGTGCTCAAAGGTCGATTCGGATTTCTGGGGGTCAACAATCTATAAGAGTTAATTACTTTCCTTCTTTTATAAAAATTGCCTTACAATCACTTCACTTTCCCAGACCAACTTGCCACGTAAATAACCTATACCCTACCTCTTAAAAGTAATTATTTTCCTACTTAACGTTTACCACTAATTGGTTTTAGCACGCAAAGCACAGCAAAGCAAGCATTTGACTGCCTATTTCATTGAATGTTTTTATTGTGTAATTGTGGGGCTTAATTTTGGAAAGAAATGTACGACAATGTGTCCAAGCATATAAATGATTACATATTGTCTCTTTTTTATACATTTCAATTTTCGCCGAAATTGAAAGAACCTTCACGAATGCATTTCAAAAAGTTGTTTTTTTCTCACCTGTAGTAAGGAAATCCTTGTGGGACATGAAGATCCATTGGCATTGGAACTGAATGGTGGGAACCGGAGTGATTTGTATGGATTTGTCCCGCGTAGCCGTCACCGGGGCCCATCATCTTTAGTTAGTTTTGATTTATTTGCTGAGTAGCTAATCCGTCACATATTATTCATTTTATTCACTTCAATGTGAACAGTTCCAGCAAAACACATTCTCCCCGATCAAAATCCACGCCTTTCTGAACTGTTCAACTCTGTCCAGTCCTTCAGTTTATTTTAAAAAAATTAAACATGGCTTAACCTTAACCTTAACTCTAACCCACACACTTCACACTTCAAGTTTCAAATCAAACAGGGCCTCTTACAAAATTCGACGAACACGTGAATAGACGAAGTCGTCTCGCACTTAACAAACTTTTAAGTATAACTCTAATTGTTGTTTGAAGTCAAAGATGTGGAAATCACTGGAATTTTATATTTCACTGCCGAGTGTTGCTGCTTTTTTTAACTGAGTAAATTCCAAAGCTGTGACAATTGTGATCTTTGAAAAATGACAATTAGCCGGTTAAAGGAGAGTTGGATGTTGGTGGAAGTTGAGGTTTGATGAAAGTTTGCAGTGCGACTGGCCTGGGTTGAATGAGGAGGGAGGACGGAGTGGTTGGATTTTAACATGTGTTGGGTGGGGAAGGCGGAGTCCTTTGAGTTCCCGCCGAGGGGAGGGCCTTCCCTTCACAAACCCACGCATGGTCATGCCCATCCACTCCCTTGGAAATTGGCGAACAAGCAAATTGCAAACAACCAACCCTGTCTTTCACTCAAATCAAGTTGGTATTAGTTAATCGATGATGGAATGGACCTCATGATATCTAATTTGAGTAAATGTGAGCTATTGTTGTGGATTTGCCTGGGCGTTATGTATGTAGGTTTGTGCAAGGAATTTATCGTGTGTGTCCGTGGAAAGAGAATTTGGTAGTGGGTAATGCTTAAATATTAGAATGTTAATGTAATGTTAGAAATTGGAGAATTTACAATTTAGAATTTAGTCCATTTGTCATCGACCAACACCACGGGAACAACTGAGAAAGAAACTCTTTTAAATGTATGAAAAAATTATAAAACGAATGGCACATGTTTTAATTGTGTGAAAAATCCTCCGAGAACTACAGTCAGTGTTATATGACAGTTTCAATTCATTTGTTTGGCTTTCCTCATGTCAAATCTAAATCTAACATCAATTTACACCCGGTAATAATAAGTTAACCATTGAAATTTTAGTTGATATTTCCAAATATTCAACACTCGATGTGGAACGCTTCACGATATTGCGTGTCATCCTTGCGTAGGGGTCATGCTAATCTTCTCTGTATCGTTCCAATTTTAGTATGCAGACCTGAAGGTGCTTCAAACTGAAACCTTAAAAATCATTCGCAAATTTTAACTCTTTGCGTTGCATACTGTTTACAATTCAGTAAAACTATCACATTTTGTTGACAAAATTAACTGAAATCATTGAAAGAGTTGTAATTGGTTCACAAACTAGCATTTGTATTTGACTGCTAAACAGATTCAAACTCTTTTAATCGTACACTGTTTACAATTCAGTAAAACTATCACATTTTGTTGACAAAATTAACTGAAATCATTGAAAGAGTTGTAATTGGTTCACAAACTAGCATTTGTATTTGACTGCTAAACAGAATCAAATTTTTTTAATCGACACACCGCGCCTATCTAATTGGATGATTATAATACTTGTTCACATATTATAAATACGGAACGGCTTGCTGACCAGAAACGTTTTTCAATTTGCCATTTCCTGTTTATCACAGGGGTCGGTCAGTGGGCTGATTTTGAATTAGGACAACAACGTGTATATTCAACCACAACAGAAACAAACTAGCCAAACTATTTGATCTCGTGTCAATTCTATGATTTCAAATGAACATAATTAGATTTTGACAATTCCGCACATACCATTCGCTGCGTACGCACGTAGTCTAACCTCTACGTGACAAAAAAATCCTCCCTCCGATGACCCTTCGCATAAGAAACCCTACAATTTCATCCAAGCTGCTCAGTCCGACCATGCATTAAAATTTGTCTTATCCAAACTCAACATACCGAGCAAAGAATTCCATACCCAAGATTCCGCATCTTGATCCTCAGTGAGTTTTAACACAGAGAGATCTTGTCATGTAATATCGACTCACTCTGTCCGGCGGAGTGTCAGTGTACGTACGGTGCAAGTTAAAGTTTGTGATTGAATGTTAAATATTAGTTGGGGGAAATGAATCGGACGGAAGATGCTTTGCCTCGTGCTGAGATGACTAATGGGAGATCTTATTGAGTTCTCGGGAGGGGGTCGGGTGCCAATAGCTCATTTTTTTCAAGGGCCCTGTTCTCCCGGCGCGGCGTGACGTGTGTTACGTTCCTTAACCATTTTCTTTATACCACAGTCAATTTCACCTTCATGAACCCTAAACTTCACCATAAATAATGCAACTGTTCAACGTACACTCATAATATTTATTGTTGTCTTTGTGGCTTGGAGGAGGGATGGATGAGTGTAAAGTGTTTGCGGGTTCCAAGTGGTCTCCCCTTGATAAATAGGAATGGGACAAGAATGAATGGAGGCGGAACACTTTGAATTGTCTTTCAAAATATTTTATAAGATATTTAACGATCTATACGACTTTCATGAACTCGTACGGTCACAGAACTTAGGTATTAAAACTTTACTTTGATATTTTGAAATTTTATCAAATGGCGTATACACTTTCCTTCAAGTTCAATTCAGTTCCGGTTTTAATTGTCATAAAATTAACACTTATGAATATTCAATTCTAGTTATAAATACTCCGCAACCCTATCATCCACACGGCAGCGCAGTTAAAAACACTGGGATTCAAATCCATGGAAATATTTCCATTCATTGGACATTTTCTCAGATTGAAAGTTTTTGTGGGCTTGGCCCATTGGATTGGATTTTGTTTGTTGTAAACAGTAATCATCATCAACACACGTCATAAACCCTTAGAATAGAGGAGTGTCAAATTGCATTTCATTCACTCACAATGTTTCATTTAAACTTCCTCCGTCGTCGTCTTCATTTTTTTTTCCAGCCATTAATATTAATAATGTTCCACCATATACCTTCCCCCGTGCGTGTCCGTCGTCGTCGTTGAGATTTGTTCCGCTGCCTGGGCTTCGCTCCGCCGCACCGCACCGCGGCGCGCCCTTAATCCATTCATAACTTTGAAGGCTCAAAATTATGAATGGTTTAGCCCCGACAACGCATCCCTGTGTGGATTGTCAAGAATCTGGACAATTACTTATCTACAAACATTAAACAGTCCCTTCACCCATGGTTGCCAAGCAACCATAGTCATAATTTCCAACAAAGGCTGACTTTGACTGCCCATCTCCGCCCCACCCCGCCCCATTCCAACACAGTTTGATGCCTAACAAATGTGTCAAATTGGAATATTTGCAAATAAGTTAACTTTTGCAGCCCAGTTGACTACTACACGTACAGTACGTAGGATATCAACAGCAGTTGGTAAATAGCCCGTCCGTCAAAGGGATGGGAACCAGTTGGGTTGTACATAGGCGAAACACCAGAAGAATACAAGACGGCAATTTACAATCTGCGGTGAGTATGTAAGGACAATGGGGGGAAGAACTCCAAGAACTTATGAAAAGTGTCAAAGGCGTTTCTAATATCAATATATTAGGATTATTACCATTAAGCTTATCACTGCTCTGTCAACTTTAATGTTTTTGAGGCAGCCGAGCTTTCCAGGATTTGTGGAAGACGACTTCATTAGGATGCAAGGCGGATGGCCGTAGTTTTCTTCCTTCGTAAGCGACCCTGTTTTGATGGCCACCTGCCAGAGGTTCAGAGTCTGTCGAATTGGATGTGACAATTCTTGATCTCTCCAATTTAGTATACCGTTTGTGGCGCGTTATGAACTACTATAGAGTTTGCACATTATACTAATTGTGAAATTTGTTAATTGGCTTATGTGCCATGAGATTTTGGAATTCTGGTCTAATTGTGATTGAGCTAGTTTTTCTAGTACAGATTTACATCTTTTTTTCAATAGAAACAAATTCTATGTAATCTAACACAATTGTCAACCTCAGCTTTTTTTATGTCCAGACCTACCATGGTGAAAGACATCAACTCTACTTGTAGTTCACGACAAGGCAGCGTCGACAGACAACTCCTAATTTGTCAAATACTTGACTAAAGAAGGGCGGCCCGCCTTAAACTGAGTACAGTACAAGTTACAAATGTGTCAGAGATCAGATCACATGGAGAATCTACGAACGGCATGATATGGGATGGCAGGCGGGTTACAAAATCGTGGAGAGCCAGTCAAATCAACTCATATTACTTTACCTCAGTTCCCTTCCCTTTGACATTCCGACCATACGTATTTGGAAAATCAAGTTTCTGAAACCTACGTGATTTTTGTTATCATTTTTACAACCACAATCGAGTGATCTTAATGCAAGAAAAATCCAGGGGAAAATGATCTCCGGTGGTCAAGGAGTACGAAGGGATTCAATTTCAGTTTAAAATTAACTGTCAGTTGTTCAACTTGCAAATAGTCGCATTTTAAATATTTGAATTTAATTGTTTTTATATGGCGTGGAAGCATACATAAAAATAAAACGCTCACTTTTGCCTTTTGTTAAACTACTTTAAATTAAATTTACAACCAGACCACAGGATTTGTGTGTCATTCCAGCCTTGAAGTTTATTTATGACATGAGATTCCCTCATGCCATTTCTTGTATATTTAAGAACGTCAAAAGACAAGCATACAAATCCAAAGATTTGTGAGGCTGTCAAGAAACTTTATTCCACTGATTTGCATTTCCCTCATTCCATTTTTTGCTCCCATTAGTCTTCAATCTTTTCCCCGTCAGACGGAAGACAATCGGTCATTCATTACATTCACATTGACAGAGTGAGTAACACCAGTAGTGGATCCTCAATTTGTCACGCCTTCCTTTGCCTTAAATTTTGTTTCATTTCCAACTTCAAGGCCCACAAATCATACGTACATTCTCCGAAATCCGAAACCCCTCAGTTCTGACATCCATAATTTATTACAATAAAATTATTATTTGCCAAGTAAATTCCAACGTTTAACAAATTGAGGGACCGGCTGGTCAAAATTATTATAACAAATTCCTTGGCTGTTGTAGGATCAAATTTCACTTCAGTTTTTTTTTAAAAAGTGCAGCCTTGTTTAGAAACGCACGAGTAGGTCCGGCTCCTACTCCAAAAAAAGAAACAACGTCCCATATTTAAATCCTTATCTGATATCGGATGTGCAATTTACGTTTGCTTAATGCCCAGTTTGAACTGTGCAAGGAAATGAGTCATAAAATCTTGTGGGATTGGGAGAGTTAAAATACGTTCAATTCGTACGTGCTTTCTTCGCCTTCATGAAGGAAATCCAATTACGATGAACGACGGACTCCACCGGAAAAGCGGATAATGCAGAGCAGACGGCTAAATGTAACCTGAACTGACCAACTCGCTCGCAGCGCAGGATGGTCAATGGTAAGGGAACCCGCGGCGCATTGGATTGGCCGATGACTGCATTAAAAAAAGTTTTTCTTGGCGTCAAAGATAAATGTGTCCGGAAACGGAGACGATTAGAGGAGGAAAGTTGATCTTCATTCGTATTCAATGGAGGAGTTCCCTCGTTTGAGTATAATGCATGGATGTATGTTTTTATTGTTATTGGACTGTTTTATCGTTTGTTTGCATGGGCTCCTCAACAGGGTAAATCCGTTTTGAGTCCACGTGTGGGAATTGAAGGTAGTCCAATTTGAGGAATGGCAGACGGGAAGATCCTTTTCTGTAAGTCCCGGAGGAGTAATACATTCAAATCTGACTTCCTTTAAAAACGTCCAGGATCCGTTGTTTGCCTTAAAACCGTCATTCTCATATGCAAAGGGAGGCTGTGGTAAGTTTAAAGCTGGTTTATTTCTGGCCAAATGTGAATTGAATTAGAGGCTGGTTTTTTTCTACTATAATTTCTTCCAAGGTGTGAATGAGATGGAATTATGTACTTATGGCTGTCTGTGCTGCGGACAAGAGTTAACAAAAACGCTTAATTTGGTTCATATGTTCACGCTGTGTACAATTAATTAATTAATTAATCTTATTACAAAAACAATTCTACTTTGTTTGCAGTATTTGCAGTAACTTTAGGCTATGCTGCACTTGACAATGGTTTTTTTAAATAATAGAAAGGGTATAACTAACTCTTGGCTAATAATTGAAGTTGTTTCGAATTTGAACGTTAACATTCTGCGTGCTGCTTGTATTCTTCCTTTTTACGTAGATGGATCAAAAAAACCACTCAAATCCTGAAGAAATTATCTATAAAAATTGATTTTCGCATGAAAGAAAGCAAAAGAACATATATAATCCGATCATTCACTTTTACTTGAAACAAATCCCCCTAATTACAATTAGAGATGCCGTTGAATACAGTTTCTACTGTACTCATTGGACTCAATATAGTCATCCGGCTTTGCTCTACCCGCCATTCAGATGTTCGAGGCAATGCCTACATTATATAGAACATGTGTTATTTCCGACAGTCATAAAAGAACACACAAAGTGCATGTACACTACATTTCCATTGCAATACCGCATTATTTTCGCGAAGTGGATGTCCTTGGCCATCAGACTCAGTTTTGCACTTTGGACTATGCGTGTACATGTGAGCTTTGGCTCTGGGCCTTGGATATGCTCGAACTGCAATTGAAATAAGCAAACAACGTAAATATAGCATCGATTTCAGTATACTCCGTGCCATGCATGCATGCGGCACTCGACTATTATGCGTTATGTAAAACTTTGTACGGAATTACGAGTTGCGTTCATGTAGCACTTCAGCTCGTGGTTGAAATTGTGCGAGTTCCGCAATTTCTATCAAGTTGTCCGGTGCTCCTGTGTCGTGAAGCAGGTGTTCATATATTGAAATTTAATTAAAATACAAGGACGAGGAAGGTATGGCTGCCGCGACTGCGGTGAAAACAATTAAGGCGCTAATTGAGAATGCAACAAAAACCGGAGGATTTGACAGACATTTGAGTCGGGTGAGTTAGTTGAGTACCTAATCTAATTTGCAAAGTCCTTTTTAAAGTTGTGCTTCAAATCTAGTAGTTTATTGAGGTGCAACAAATATTTATACTAGCAGCGTATTTAGGGTTGGACTTTTTCCTAAAATGCTGGAAATGGGTTCAAGTTGGCAGCGTTTTGTTTGTGATAAAATATTTATTAAATTCGCAGCTTAATGTCATTGCGGGTGGAAATGGAAGTTTAACGGCAGAAATGAAAGTTGAGAGAGAAGACTGTAATAGTGGTGGTACACTCCATGGAGGCATGACGGCTCTTCTTGTCGACAGCCTATCTGGGGTTGCTCTAATGACACATCCAAAATGTACAAGTAGTGGGGTCAGCGTAAGCATCAATATGTCGTAAGTCAAAATATATAACGTTGTACATGAAAATTAATTATTTTGAGAGTTATAATTACAACAGACTTAATAAATTTTGTATTTATCTTCGGCAGGTACATGACAGCTGCACATATAGGAGAGGAAATCGTGATAAAAGCTACTACAGACAAATTAGGAAAAAGAATGGCATTTTTGAACGTAGATATTGTGAATAAAACTACGGGGAAAATGATAGCCAAAGGAACACAAGTTAAATACATGCAATTATCACCGAATTTGTACTGAGTATGTGAGCACAAATTGTACGATTAAAGTAATTTAGTATTTTTGTAGAAGGTTTACTATTTGCTATTATTTTCATGACCCGGGCTTCAGGGGAGCGTTATTTTCCCGTCCGGTCCATACATCAAACGGTTTTATTGGACAGTAAAATTATTCCCTGAACAAATATTTCAATCTTGAGATCGTCTGTAAACATGCATTTGGCATACACCTCACGTAGTCTTAATGCTCTGCTATCCAGTACAACTGGTCGGCCATATCACAGTAGTACTAGTAAATGACATTAGAATAATGTGAATATAGTCCAGGGATTTACTTGATTGTCTTCAAACGCTGAAAACACCGGCAGTCTCATTTTCTTGAAGACGTTAAACTCCTTTGTTGTACATAAAATAAAAACATAAAATTACTCGGATTGACGACCGACCGCTTTAGATTAACATCAAGTTTTGCTAGTCAAACCACCAGAATTACAATCATTACCTGACTTGGGTGAAACCGGGTAGAGTTTCACTACTGACAATAAAATATTCTATTGTGATCATGATCATTGTCAATTCTCTTGTTTCATCTTTTGTGAGATTGTGTTTTGTAGCGCCTTGCCTTGGATCTAAGGAGGGATGATTCAAGCGGATGGAGCTCTCAACGGGATTTATTTCAGGTCTAATCTGACGGAATGATCTTCAGGGCATCCTTATTACACACAGATCACATTGCATTACAATGGATTGCCTCCTTTTCTTTTAGCCCGTGCGATGGATTAGATTTGATGGAATCACTTCAAGGCATCAAGCTTTATTTGAGGTAGATTAATTGACTTGAATGGAAATGTTACGGTCAATGCAATGGGAATGGCTTTACACATTTATTTCTATTTACAAGTAAATTTGTGTTGTATTGTTAAAAATGATAGTATTGGAAAACTTAGCTGTACCTTCAGGTTTTACGTGCAAGACTTATCTGCATTTAAACTTTACATTAGATAATAAAATAATATTTTGACTGATTGGAACTGCAAATGTTAGCAAATAGTTTTGTTAATCTGTTAATCCGCATCAAGCTTTATTTGAGGTAGATTAATTGACTTGAATGGAAATGTTACGGTCAATGCAATGGGAATGGCTTTACACATTTATTTCTATTTACAAGTAAATATTTAATGCAATTTGTGTTGTATTGTTAAAAATGATAGGATTGGAAAACTTTACTAATTGTACCTTCAGGTTTTACGTGCAAGACTTAACTGTATTTAAACTTTATCTTAGATAATAATATAATATTTTGACTGATTGGAACTGCAAATGTTAGCCAATAGTTTTGTTAATCTGTTAAAATTGTGTCAACATTTTCCGTAATTAATCAGAAGAAAAGACTAAGAAATAGTAGTACTTAGGCAAACAGATGGAAAGTGCAAGAAATGGGAAGGATTTTGCATTTGCCAAACAAAGTGGACAAAACTTAAAATATTAATTGAAAAAAATGGTCCAAATGAGGTTTGAATCTTTACGTGCTTCACTTATTATTCAGGAGAGTGTCAAACACTCCTCAAGTCGAGCATGAGTAGACCAGCGCAGAACAGGAGCTGATCCTGGGCAGGTGTTGAATGTTGAATGCAAACCCAATTCTAAACTGCCTTCCCAGCCACGGCCACGTACGTATTTTTTGGCATATTTGTGTTTGGAGATTGTTCAGGCCAAGATAATACATTTTAATTTGACAGACAGAGTCTGGCAACAAACAAAACCCAAAAACCCAGGTTCTCGCAAAATAAAAATTTGCGCGTACGATGTACGTGACGTTGGCCCGCAAAATGTCTTTTCCTCAAAGGTGGTTTCTCTCAAAGCCAATTAAATTTTACTAGTTCAGTATTGTATTCGGTGGAGTAATTTTATAGGACAATTTTTTTTTGATATTATGGGATATGTTAGGCAGCAAGAGATCAATCAGTGGGTAACAGCCGACAGGAAGATGCTTTGCGCTCAAATTACTGTTCTGCATTTGATTATATGACATTGCAAAATATACTAAAGAAAACAAATCAAAGCGAATGCGGATGCAGGAAACATTCTGGCAAAACTAAATACAGTGTAGTAGGATTTTTGGACTGAGCCAGGAATCCACACAGGTTCATAAGATAAATTGATCGGTCATCGGAATCAGACGCGTACACAATACACGGGCATAAATTACTAAGGAGAAGCCGCAACTGGTCGCCCTGATAATACGACTGCCAAATAACTAGTCTGCTAATGGCAAGTTTATGCGAAGGAATGCGACAAGCATCTCCAAGTCTAATGCTCCCTCTCAAACCCACAATCAAAAATTACGAT
>JAAXYW010000437.1:0-37836 GCA_036851895.1 Orthonychiurus folsomi | reverse complement strand
TGAGAGAGGATAGGATTTCATGGAGTTTGTGTTGTGGGGTTTGATGGAAGTTGTGTGAATGTGTCTGATTGCTTTGCAGCTGCTCTTTTCGATCTCTGCTTGCAGAGTTTATTAACACATGACTTCGTTCCTTTTGTTTTGGAAACATTTTTTTTGCTAGCGACATACGCGTGGCGTAATTTCTTTCTCCCGAGCATCACATTAAAAGCAATCTTGTTTTTCCAATTTGACCCCGTGTGTGTTTAGAAAATGTGCTGACGACGATTCCATGGTTGAAGGTGGCAGGCAGGGCTGGAAGTCAAGTGATTGTTGAGGACGAGGAGTCATCAACTTGAACGAATCTGTCCTATCCACTCCCCCATTATTAGAACATCCAATAGGTTTCATTCTCCTATTGATTTTTAGCACTTGTAATAATCTTTACCTTTCCAGGCAGGGTAAATGGGCAATTGCGAACGTCGAACGTATGCTCTTACTCTTGCCTCAGCCTCAGGGTCCATTTCTCTGCGAGCAGACTGTGGAAATAATGGGAAATCAAGGTGGTCGTGCTTTAAATTACTGCCTCTACTGCGTGTATTGCCCTTTCATTAGTGCATTATCCGTACTTTAGGACAAGCAAATTAATTACGTTTTTTGCAGAACAGCATTAACGAATCCGGATAAATTTGAATTTAAGGAACATTAAACGATTAATTTGGGAATTCCATGCAGCTTAGTGTCGAAGATAGCGTGTTTAGTATTTAGAAGGACTATTAAATTGTAGTGAAAGCAAATAGGGAATTATTTTTATCTCTCGCTGTGAAAACACGGGATGTTCAGGGCATGCAAGTCCATTCTCACTGTCTTTATTTGTAAGGTGTGAGATCCAATTAATTTCGACTTTGTTTCCCCGCGTGTCTCCAGAACTTTGAGTCGTCATTTTTTTCTTCACTCCATTCCACTCCCTGCATCCTCCCACAACTCTCGTTCGATCCAAGGAAGAAGGAAAACTTGATGATGTGATGATCATTAATTTTTCACTGGTTGCCACTCAAGTTCTTTCCGTGTTCACTGAGTCCCTCCCTGGATCCCAGCTCCTAATCACACCTATTATTCTCCTTCCCCATTTCTTTTATCAACGTTTCCCACTTGACTATCTCCTTCACCAAAGAAACAAGGAACCAACTCCTCTGAGTCTTCTCAGTCGAATCCAAATAAAAAATTTACTCTTTCGTCGAACAAAGAAACTTTCACTTTGGAAAAATTCCTTGTTCTTAGCTAACGCTGAGCGGGCCCTTAGGATTGATTCGACCTTTTGAATCCTCTCAAATCATCACATCAAAGGCTCTAATAATGAATGTGTCTTCACTAATAAATCCAGCAAAACCGTGATTTTGTCTGTTTTTTTTTAAAATTTAGGACGTTCGCCCCTCCTCGGCCGTAGTGTCCTGGCAAGGACGGAATAACTCTGCTATGCAAGGCTACGTTGTAGCTTATCATGCACTAAATCACAACGACGTTGTCAAAACACACCCTCTTCCAGCATCCTCCAGATTCTATCTACTTCCGGATCTCCAGTCCGACACACCTTACTTGATTTGTGTTTTGGGTTTGGCGAACGACGACAATGCAAATATTACAACTAGCGCCCTGACAGAGCGCTCGGCGGATGTCTTGCTCAAGGATTCACAGTTCTCCAAATGCGCCCAGGTTTGTTTCCGAATTTTTTTTTATAAATTTACTCAAGGTTATTAGTGCTGGAGGAAATAATACGTGTGCCCAAGTTCTCGAGTTCAGAAAATCGGTACAGTAGGCTTTGATCCGGTCACTATCATTAGAAGGAATGGGAGTGCAAGATTGTTTGACTCAATTGAGAGATATACGCACTAAAAGGAAACAAATTGAGCCTGAGGGATTTGAATTTTTTTTTTGTTCCGGGCAACTGTCTAGGTTCTACCTACATTCCTTGCCTCGGAGTAGTCCGAAAGTATTACTGTAAACTTGTACATGTGGATTGAAATGCTAGGATTATTTCCTCCAGTTTAGTTTCCGTTGAGCCCAACCGTTGGAAGGAAAGGAAACAAGTAAACTTTTGTTTGTTCCAATTGTATTGATACGAAATGTCTTCCTAATCCTACTCAACCCGTTGGCGATATTATGAAAGGAATGACCCACAATCTAAGACTATTTACTCTCCACTTAGGTCCGGACACTGGGCTTTGGTGAAAGTATAAGATCATCAACGTTACTCCAAAGACGCCTGGGGGTCCTCATTGGAGCTGTATTTGGCTTTGTCTTCTTTGTCATCCTCATCACTACCCTCGCCTGCCTTAAAATAAGAAAGAGACGACTTCACAGACAGGAGGTTTGCAAACAAAAAGTTTTTCCTCTAGCCAAGTACTATCTTTAACTTTAAAATACTAATTCCCAGAATGGCAAGGACGAACAGCATCGTGTCGGAGATGCCCTTCCGACGACGAACAATGTGGGCACTCTTGGTGGGTATCATCATAATAATCATCATCACTATCCTCATCTCCGAAATGGAAACGGTAATGGGAATGGGAACTCAACGCCCGGGAATTTGAGCCCGGAATTTTTAACTTATCGACATTATTCTGTCGCATCCGATGGAATGGTCGGTAGCTTGCATCCTTCCCACACAACTACAACGGAATTGGAAAGATTATGATATGATCCGAAAGTAGTCCAGAAGAATCTCGAATTTAGTTTGTAAGTAAATTTTTATCATGTACCACTAAACTATAAATATTGCTTATCATGTGAAATTAATGCTAAATAAGGTTTATCTAACTGTAAAACCGTCCTTGTAGACACTATTCATATTCCTTCGAGTAATTTAATGGATGTTTAACTCATAACTTCGCATTTCAATTGTATTCTATGAAGACATTTCTTCGTGGAGCAAGGAACGATTGTTGCCAACCTCTGCTTGTTATAGTTTAATAATATGTAATTTCTGCTTTGTGGGCCTCAAAGTAATTTATAATCGGTGGACGGATAAACTTTTTAAGCCTGCATTGCAACTAAATATAATTTATTTTGTTAATTTGCTGAATCATGTCAGTAATATTTTATTTCGTTATTTTTTGTCGGCTTGTTATTTGAATTAATAATAATTCAAAAGTTCATATTAGTAAGGAACAAGGTAGAGGTTTTGTAAATGAGCTGTGAACAGGAATCTAATTCAAGTCTTGAAACAAATAATAAATGCGATATTGACGCTGTACTAATTAAGATACTTCTCTCTTAAGATTTATAATTTTTATAAGTTAAGTATATTGTAAATTATCAATAAAAACAAAATCATCCTTTCTATATTGCTATATTATTGTGTGGTTTGCATCTATTTCTCGATACGCTTCAACATAAGTTCGAATTCTTGTTAAACAGTCTTATTAATTTTCAATAAATGTTCCGGGCCAGTTAATATTCATTATCTTAAAACACTTGACCCATGCATCCACTACTGGCCCCCACTTCTTATTCTACAAAAATTCAGTGGCAGAAAGTTGGAGTCCTGGAATGGTTGAATTGCATGTCTGGCTATTGGCAATGTAGTTAAATGGCTTGGAAACAATGGGGACAAAAGGAGAGAATATGTAGCTGACATAAAGTGCACATTTGTCAAGGGAATATTACCTATCAATATTACCTATCGTATCCTTCCCGCTCCAATCATTTCTTTGCCTATCAGGCCTTCAGTCGAGAGCACTTTCTCCTCCAAAACCGAATTTCACTGGAGGAAGGACAATGTCTGTGTCAGAGTCAGTTCAATTCTTGCAAGGAACTTTGGGGAAGGAACCAGACGAGCAATGGATCTGAGTATGTCGCCAAGAGTCCATTAACCTAGCCAACCAAAGCAAACCGCAAGAAGGAAGTAGTTACTTTTGTCCATTTCATATCGCCGCGACGTAGGATCCAACCGACAGGACTTTCAAAATGCTCAATCCTAAACTACTCGACTCTGAATAGTAAAATAGAAGGGGGTCCAACCAGTCAGCCTTTCGACTTTCAAACTCATCAAAATCCCTAATTCACACTAACCTCTTTCTAATCAAATAATTTAAGGGTGTTTCTCCACAATGGAGTGGTAAACGGGAAAGGGGGAAGACACTTAGAACCGGAAAATCATGCTGAGATGTTGGCGAATGCAGAGGGGAGTCTCCCCCATAAATGTTACGATTGAGACGCAAAGCTCGAGGAAAATTATGACCGTATTAGTTTCGCCCGACTGTGCTTGCCTCCCCGGCTTATACTTCCAGCTAAGAATTATAGGTCAGACTCTTGTTACTATTCTTAGGGGAATGAGTCCAGAAATATTTTATGGGTAAATCAAAGCTTAGAGTCCTAGCGCTTCACATAAAAAAAAAACACCAGAAATTTAAATATACGAGTGGTAATTTAAATATAAAGTTACAAAGAAAAATTCAGGATTTGTCCAGAGTTGATTCGTTTGCCAGTATGAATTTCGTAGTTACGTTAATAATGGTGGCGGAAAACACCCCAAGGAAGTGGGTTCAGTTTTTTTTGCTTCCCTTGCGAAAAAAGGGCAAATTTACACTTGAGCATAAATTCGGAAGCCGTGAAGCCGTCAAGCTGTTGAGGGCATTCTGGTTCTCTCAAAGGCCCAAGTGAGAGAGTTATGAACCATTTCATCCCATTTAAATTGGTCTTGGTGAAAAGTTTTAATTAACTTTTCCTAGTCGATCCTCCACTATTGTTTACTGTTATTGCAAAACGCTGTACCATGCATATTCGCTTACTCGTAAGCACATCAAGTTTACATCCCGAAGCAAGCACCCGAGCTTGAACTTCCGTAGACCACGCTTCAATTTGGAAGTAATACGTGGACCCCCTATCCCGCCCGCCTCCCCTGTGTTCTTTATTTTGAAAGGGTAAGAATAACATTTGGATTTGGAAATGTGAGCCGAACCCGCGTTGTATTTCGTCAATGCTTGTGGAGATGTAAAGGCTTTGAAATAAAGTAAATTAGAATTTATTGACCTCCTTTGGCACTCAACAGAGTCCTTCAACTCAAAACACTTAAAAGTTTGTTCTGAATCCATTTCAGAACAAAATGTTTCTCTGAGGATGGAAGAATGCAACTAGAACAACTTTGAACATCAACATAAGACGTCAATTTCACGGAAACAATTTCCTCCAGGGTTAGTGTTTTCCATTCCAGGTTCGAAATTGTGGAATTGCTCACGAATATAAAGAAATCTCCGAGTTTCGCATTCAAATGAGAACTGCGAAAATGAATTTTCATACGATCAGTTAGCTCTAGATTGTACTTCAGTTCCTCCTCCAAAATTTTTGCAAGTAGAACTGGTTCATTCCAACCGTTCATTTCGCTTTTGTCAAACAACCTATCCTCTTCTCCCTACAGTAAAAGTCAAAATTTTAAAACCAAAAAAATAAAGAAGAACAAAGTGCTTTACTCACATCATCTGCTTCCAAAGCTGTGATCTCGTAGTCATCCTTTAATAAAAGTCCGACAAGAAGTACTAATGCTTCTAATGTATACTCCGATGCAAAGTCATTTAAGAAATACTCCACTAATATCTCCAAGGAGCGTCTCTCACAAGTTTCTGAGTTGTTTTCCTTAATTTTATCGGCGATCTCAGCACGCACGGTTGATGCATCATCTTGTGCAAGGGCAAACACAACACTCCAGAGTTTTAATTGCTGAAATACTGTAATGGAACATCCAAAATCAAAATTGCTAGACTATTGAGAATCTTGGACCACAAATTCTAGGACAACTCACCCGTAAATGAGTCCATCTTCTCCGAAGGGAATTCTGGAACGGATCGAGCAACAGCAAGTCGGGTGTAGTCGTCTAAATTGGAATCTGAGAAGGTTGTGAGCAATTCGCAAAATTTTTCAATGTGATCCTAAAAATATTGAAGCAAGAATACAGTAATTAGTAATGAATCAAGTCCACAACAAAACGCTTCCATTAAAAGTTTAACGCACCTCTTCCAGGTATTTCTCATTCGACCTAATGACCAAGTTGCCAAGAATGACAATTGAAAAAGCCTTTGATTCATTTGTGCCACCGTCAAGATCACAAATTATAGTCAGACGATTGAAAAAGTTAAGGAAATCTTCCTTGTCCACAAACTGTGCCCATTCTTTAAACGCAGGGGAGGGTATTTTCGACAACACCTCCAGGAATTTCTCTTCAACCGTAGTTTGGCAGTACGATTTAAAGTTTTCTCTCAAATAACGCTTTGTAGCGACGTATAAAAACATACTTCCTTCTTCAACACTTCGCTTGGAGAAATTACTTGATGGCTGGTCAAGGTATTTGAGTAATTCCTCAACTAACACTATGCCCCCACGCTGCATCCAATCGTAAACACACTCAGAGAAATTAATCGTGTCATCGGATAAAGCAAACATCACTTTTGTGGCCGCAACCCTCATGTCTGCTGCGGGGAGCCCTGGTACTGATCGCCGATTCACAATATTAGATCCGAAGGTTGCTTCAAAATTTGCATTTATGACCCTGTAGCTGAGTAGAGCACCTTCACCGAGAGTGGCACAAATCTCCAGCAGAGTTTCAAAAATTATTGGACACTCGGTACTCCAAGCTGATGAACGTGCGATAAAGTCATTGAATTTGACAAGTGGTTCATTCTTGTACAAATCGGATGAAATTGTGTCCAGCAAAACTCGTATCTGTTGTATACAAATTAAAAAAGTAAATTAAAGATAGGTTGCTCTGCTGATTTCTAACCCTGGGAATTAATACCTGCACTAGACATCCATGGATGTTATTTGCTCCATGAACCACATCGCATGTAAGACTGCTTAATATTTCCAGAATAACACGATTCTTGTCCACTGGGTCAGAAAGGAATGGTATCAAAGCATTTGCTGCGATAGTCCTCACGTGAGAATCAGCACTTGAGCCGCACTCCCGAATTGGAGGAACAAATTCCATTAACTGAAACAATATCAAATCCACTCTCAACCATTTAACCCTCATTCAAACTAGATTTGAAGTATTCTGCAATCAAATAATTAATCATAAAAATCACGCAGTGCGTACCCGGAAATGTTTATCTTCAGCAACTCCGCTTGCGGCAAACGAAGACAAGAGCAGAAGAACATGATACGTGTAATCTGTGACAGCTAAGTAACCTTTGGTTTCTACCCCGGCTGAGCAGGCATTAATTTCCCCAAGAAGAAAGTCATACATTTGAGGAAATTTGCGGAAGAATGTTGGAGCACTCATGATATTCAGCTTTGGACCAAAAGTACGCTTTATAACTGCACCAAAGAGCATCAATCCGGCATTCCTTTCCTACGCATAGATTAAAATTAACCTAAATGTATGTAAATGTAATCATAAATCATGACTATACCGTCCAGTCAGAAGCTTTCAACCCTTTGAACGCCAGTTGAAGGCCGAAAGGAACATTTGGCATCATTGCTCGTGAAAAAGTTGCATCTCGGAATAACGCACGCAGCACGTTCATTGCATGAATTCTTGCTGTCGGGCAACTGGTTAGTTCTGGACAGAAGAGCCGAGAAACAAATTTGTTCACAAACACCTCATCAGAACTGACCGGTGAAAGAAGAGCCTAGAAAAGCGTTGTTTCAGCAATGATATATATTTAAAAAACCAAATCAAACTTTACTTGAAAGAGGAATGGAAGTCCTGCACTTCTTCTTGTGATGCATTTAGAGTTGACAAGTTCTTCGTCCATTGCACTGTTCAGCCACATTTCTGGCAACTTGTTTAACCGCTGAGAAGGCGATCTAAACGTATTAATTTAGTTAGCCTGAGTTTTACAAGTTGACAGATCGATAAATGTCTGGCTTACTTGAACAATCTTGTAGCCAGCTGCCTAAATCCGATGTAAACTTGTTCAAATACACCACGATGCATAAGAGTTTTTAGGAGGTAACTCAGATGATCTCCAATCAAAACTACTTGGTCAAAATTTAAAATGAAATTTTCGGTTTCACCCTCCAGGGGGAATAATGCGCACATTTCAGCCATAAGTAGGCAAATATCCTAACGCAAAAAAGAAAATGTAGGATTACTGATCAGGAGAATAACTTGTAGGCAACAAACAATTTGGTGTTACCTTCATTGACCTCCAAGAGCAAACCAAAAGCATTTGAGCATTAATGGAACGTATGACTTTAGAATTTTGAGGCTGAGAATCAGGGAGACCTGCAAAAATTACAGTGCTAAACAAAAGCTCACTGGCCATTCTAATTCATTGAAATATAATATACTGCTTGTTTGATAAGTTACCTGGCAAAAACCCTTCAGGCGCAGCAGATCCCAGCACTGGGAATAAGACGTCGTTCATTTTAACACAAAGGTCAAGTAGATTTTTCGAGAAATTTCGATACATCTCCCAGTAAAATAAGTACTCTTTTGTTTCATTAAAAATCATGCGCAAACAACGAATATATCCGTACATGGGAGTTTCAGCAGCAACTTCAATTAAGCTGGAAGCTAATACCTTGTCGAAAATTCCTTTAAGCTTGTCATATATTAGAGCTAGCAATGAATTGACTGAGTAATTTTGAACATGGTGACACTTCTTAATTAGAAATACAATCAAATATCGTCCAGTCAAAGAATGAGGGGGTTTCACGCTTTCACAGAGTGCTAGGGCAGTATTGAGTATTTTTGCTGCTTGCGGACTCTGATTCTGGGAATTCAGAATGCATTATTAATATCATTATTATCTGGTTATCTCACTGTATATCACTACAAAGAATTACCTCATCCAGATCCGGCATTGGGATTTTTATTAGAATTTGCAACGCTTTCATTTTATTGTATTCGTAAGGGTCGTCCAACCATTGAACGTAAGCCAGGTTGTCGCTTGTGGGTTCAACGCCCAAAGCGTTCATGTCAAAAACTGTTGTCAGTTCCGACAGACATTCCAAGGCCTGGCACCTAAATGAGAAACAAAACTTAAGTGTCTAACTTAAACTGTCGAATTTGCCGTTACATTTGGAAAAGTTATGGCATTTCATTTTTAGCAACAATTTACTCCAACCTTCGACCAAAGTTTGCACCAGGAAATAGACCCTCTTCAGAAGTTAAGAAAGTCCACAGCCAATGCAGAAATTTGTGGTAATTATCTGAGTTATTAGTCTCCTTATTTCGTAATACCAAGTTTCTGCCGTCTTTTAGTCTTTTCATCAACTGAGAATTTCAAAATACGGTAACCAATCAGTATTAGCCAAGGAAGAATTAATCAATCATTTCATAAAATGTAACCAAAATTATTCTCATACCTTCTTGAAGTAACTCAGAAACTGCTGACGGAATGCGGGGCTTTGACTGGTAAAGCTGTAGCAAAAAGACAGCTTCAGACACTCAAAATCTTCGCGGGAAATAAGTTCAGACGTCTTCTTGGTTTCAACAAGTAAAGAAAGTCCAGTAAGGCGAATCTGCAAACATATTTCAATAATACAAAAAATCCATTCAACGGTATCTAACACAATATATACTGCTATCTATTCGTACCTGATGATCTCCATTCATAAGCCATGAAATAAGGCGATCTCTGGGAACAATGCCACGAAATAATTTCACATCCTCAGTTTCACCATTCATCTTATCCATTTTGATTTCCAAATCAGTAGCAATTTTTATAGTAGCTACAGCAAGAAGGGAAGACTCGCTGCACAATTGGACGCTTAAATTCATCCGGTTAATTACTGATCTCATAAGGGCTAACTTAATATTGTCGCATTTCCCCTTTAATATTGAGGTCACAATGGCCCGCTTTTGAGGCCAGTTAGATTCCTTAGTTTGGGTTTGCTGATTTGTGAACAACGGATCAACCCAATGCTCTTCCCATTCTTCTTCACTGACTTTCAAAAAGTGCTGTATCATAAGGGATACATAGGAATCGGCGCACTGAAATTAATAAAAGTTAGAAGCGTGGTTACACATTTATTCTATTCAGAACTATGACAGTTTGGTTAAAATTAAGAATTCCAGATAGTTTCGATTTATTTGAATGAAAAAATTGTGGTGCTACCGTGTTTGAAGATGTGCGTTGACAGCATAAAAGCATTTCAGGGACATTTTCATGTATATTCATAATACCAATTGCTTTAGGTGTGTTCTTTGAAATACAAGAAATTCCAATCCACTTCACATGTAATGGTTTAGCAAGAACTTTTTCAACGAGACGCATTACTAAACTACAGCAGTTCGAATCTTCCATTCGGTCATAAATTCTAGTCAAACTGCTGAGCATGTAACGACAACAAGTCTTAACAGCATCGATATGTCCGGGCAAGTAGCTAAAAATAAAAAACTCCAGTTCAGGAAAGAGATTTGAAAGCTCCATCAGAGTATCTCTTCCGGCTGTTGATAATTTATCTGCCCATATTTCAAGAACTCGGGCAGATCCCAGGTTTGCAGCTTCTTTGGTCCTGTAAACCAGATATATCTTGTAATTATTTTTAGAAAACAATGATATAATTGCAAGATTATTACCCATTGTCAATATTCATAATATTAGCTCCGACTCTTTGCATAATTAGTGTGAAATCATCATCAGAATGTGATATAATTCCCAGAACGCCAAATGCAAAAGTAATTCGGTTAATATCTTCAACTGACAGCTCTAGTATCTTTTTTCTTAACCCGCATGTTTGTTGTTGGGCTTGATTTTCAAAAATACTTGCAAAGAAGGATGTTGCGGGCTCCTCCGCTGTACTAACTAGCTTCACAACGTGGCACAATGATAATCCGATGTTACACTTTATGTCCAGAGCCAAGTCAAACTCCGTTTGCTCCAAAAACTCACACAAGCTGTTTCCGAATGTTAGTAATCGATCCGCCAAACGCTCATCTGTTGTTTTGAAACCACATTCACTAGCTAATTCAATCCGTTTGAAAAGAGCCAAGCCCGTCCGGATTAATTTCAGAATTAAGGAGTGTAATTCATGCATCGAAAGTGTTTTTGGACCCTTATTTTCAGCCAAACTCCGAATGTATGATTTGCAGTGGCCATTAAGAATCAGGATTAAATGGTCCCAGAGCTGGCAACTCAAAGGCTCTATTATGAATTCGTAAATAAAATCCTTTGGTGAATTTGAGGATGGAGAAGTGGGAATGCCCTCTCCGAGCTCATTTTCAGCATCAGGCAAGTCGTCAAATTTTTGTATTCCCACTTGAGGTCTTGTTTCGGCTAACCCTTTGATAAACAAAAGTACGTTGGAAATTTCTCCGGACATTTGCTTATCATCAGTTGATTCTGATAGGCGAAGCTGTCCTTCAATGGATGCAACAATGGATTTGCTATGGTCAGCCGAGTCATTTCGATTCGTTATTTCTTTAAATCTGAAAGAAAACCAAATATCATCTATGATAGTCAGTTATTCGGTTGGGTTGTAGTTATTGGAACCTGGGAAAATTTTTCTAAGTCCCACAACATGTAGTGCATGGGAGATTTGTGAAATGAGTGCTGGCGTGCGCTAGAGTTCATTGACTCGTTTCTATTCCTGCTAATACTCATTGTTAATTGTATTCTTACATTGATTTGAGATCTCCTTCACTTGTGCAATCGTTGATCTTCAAGTTTAACAACTTCAACTCAATTTGGTTTGACATTTTGTTTTCAGATTAGGTTAAATGAGCTGCTGACAATATTTGATGACTTCTTAAACACACCGTTTGAAAAATTAAACTGCTCGTTTAGGTTTAATTAATTCATAAAAAGAAACTGAACGGATATATTTTGAAAGGCTGTCAAGTGCACACTTTCTGACCGCGAGGGAATTCAAATGCCGGTCATTTAGCGCGATCTCTGTCTCATTCTTCTCTGAAATCAACATCAGCCAACGAAAGCGAATAAAATAATTCTAATATCTGCTCTCAAAGCATTTTCTTCAGTTGAATGCAGATGAATGAATGGTGCAACTAGAATTTTGTTTATATACTACACTACTATGATCTGATTACTTACTATATTGGCTATAGTTCATGCTATTTTGAAGATTTTTTTGGCTGAATTCTAATATTCTCACTCAAGGATTGCGAATTGCGATAGTAAGGTGATATTGGTATACAGAGAAAAGGTTGAAGCTAGAAAAATTGCAATACCCATGGAATCCGTAACGTGCACATCAACAAATGGAAAAAATATTAAACTGATTTAGATGCGTCCGCTGCTGTGCTGGAGAACGGACAAAAATATTCACTTTCATACAAGGCAAGTTTGTGAAGGAAATTGCTTGAAAGTTCGAGTCCCACTCTCCCAGTCCCAAACTTTAAACCCGGCTATTTGAATTTAAATATCAGTCGACAATACCAATAAAATGGACGGCTTTCGTAATAATTTATATTTATCATTTTATTCATGTGTTGTAATGCACTACACTACTGACAAATATAGGCCTGAATTTGTAATTAATAACAGGTCAAAAGACTCAACTAGCTGATGTTGAGGAACTAGTTGAATTCGATACAAGTCCAACAAGACCGGCACGAGGGAGTTTCACAATTGAAAATAATATATTGACCAGCATTATATACAAAGTCAGAAAACTTGTTCATTAATGCTTTTGTTGGTTTCAAACACATGATATAAATTGTTTATTCAGGTGCGAACTACCGCTCCTGATAAATACCGAATTCGTCCATTGATTGGATTAATTGATGGACGAGGTGAAGCGATTGTAACGGTAACTGCGAATGGGGATGTGGGAGCCTGGACCATTCCAGAGGATCGCTTCCAGGTCCAAGTCATGGCAGTCCCATCTGGATTTAAATTTAAGGAAGATGCTGAAAACAGTGATTCGGAGGAAGAGCTGGATGTCCGCGACATGAGACTAAGCTGGAGTGTACATTTTCATTTATGAATGTATTATATCCGACGTCACAATAAAAGCTTTATTTGTTTATTGGGTGTCACTTCACTAGAAAATTCAAGGTTCTTCCAGTGGAGAGATTGAAACCCACGAATTGAATGCAAGGGTAGACTTCCACCCTGGACCTCCGATTTTGCCCAACCCTCCAGCAAGAAACGAATCCTTACAAAAAAACACAGGTTTAGGATCAGGGTATTCCCAATACATTGGGTCTCGTTTGAATACGGTGAGAGACGCAATTGCTAACAGAATGTCAGACATTTCTGCAATGATTGGAGTGCCTGGAGGCGAAAATGCACCAAAGAGTGAGGAGGTTGTGCGTCGACGACTGAGCGTATTTGAAGACGACGTAAGAGTCAAAGATCTTGCATAACTTGTGCATATTTAAATTTCATACTACTTTTGTCGATAGCTTACCAGAACAATTGACAATACAATTGATGAGCAATTTTGCTTTGCATACTACCTGTGCTATGCAGTTATGGTGCTCTTAACTATAGTTGGATTGTTCCTCTACTTCTCTTTGCCTACTGCTGTTGAAATCCCGAAAGAATACTGCTCGTTCCGAACTGAAGACACCGAAGAGAAAGTTTACGTCGAAGGTTGGTTCTGGTAAATTTTATTGTGACTGTGCCTGTCGGATGGAATATAAAATGGAATTAAAACCCATTTGCACAGGAATTATTTTATAACAAAAATGTCGAACCAGGTTGGTCAAAAATCTGAAGAATTATTCCATGGATAAATAAAACTTATCAACATATATTTGTATATTGCGTAAAAGTTATATAGTGTAATTGCATTCAGTTATTAATTTAGCCCACAATTAGAAAATGGTTTCCCATTCTAATAAATTCCCAGAGCTCAATGAACATCGGGTATGTCTCAGTAATTATCCTACAAGTTCTTTTTAATCCATAGTAATAAAACGAATGAAGTAAAACTTATCAATTATAACCGATCGATAGATTTAATTCGTGTTTGGCAAATAGTCAATTTTAGACACTAATGTCATCCGTGTTAAGCTATAGTGGCATTTTGGATTATTGTGGGTTGGGAATTCCACAACATTCCAGTGGCCAACAGAAGAATTATAAATACTTAGCTTTTGCATTAACAATTAATTTATGTGGGGTCATAGGTTCATACTTTCTGGTTCAGTTTTGCTGACTTCTCGATTTTGCAAATTATTAAAGTATATAGATATAGCTGATTTTTGTTTGGGCCCTAGAAGAATATGTGGACGGCATAGTCTCATGTGATCAACTGCTTGTTGTGGAGTCCAACCATTCAACTGCAACAAAATTATATATATCAATTGCTAATCATTTTGCTTCAACTCCAACTCCATTGGGTTCAACTGAAAATGATGATTTAAAATTAATACCTGCATCAAGTAACAAGCGACAAGAGTAGCACTCCTTGTCCGTCCTGCTTTGCAATGAACATACACTGTTCCTTTCCCATTGTATTTCTGAATAAATTCAACGCCTTCTTTTAATTTCTCTTGGCAAGGGGCTTCAAAAATGTCTCGCGTTGGCAGCTGTAAAAAGTCAATTCCAAGACCCTCCCAGCTCTGCAATTAAAAATTGATTAGTACCTTTCCCAACTGGAAAACTAGAAAATGTCAAACATTTTACTGAAATAAGAATAAAAAAGTTCTAACCTCCTTGTTGTGTGAAAAAAGCCAGAGTTCATAATCTTCATTCATTGAAATTATACCCTTCACATTTTCCGTCTTTAATTCTTCTGCCATTCCACGAAAAGGCAATGCACCAAGAATGACGTTTCTGTCAATTCGATCAAACCATCTTCGTGTGGTAACTCTTTCCATGAATACATTATAAAATAATGTTGGGTAGAATGACAGCCGTGCGAACATTGCAATTGCTAATAATTTCTTTGGTAAAGTAATTAGCCGTGGTCTTGTTTCTAGTTGAGGTTTGGACGGCTGTACTGGTTTGTCTGAAAAACAAATCAATGCACTTGATTAAATATTGTTACCTACAATAGTAACACCACTATCGACTGTCACTTATTTAAATGCTAAACAAATTCAGATCCTTGCTAATGCCATCCTTACAAATAAATATTTGTGTTTCAAGTTTCAATTTAGTTTTAACTCGGTTTACGTACGTCCTGTGTGTGCGGGTAGTATTGCAGTAGTGCACTGACTGAAATTAAATTGACTCCTATCATAAACTTCGGTTAATTAATGTACAACTTCCACAAATCAAATCAGACGGCTTAATGCAACTAGGTAATTCTCTAGCCGCCTCAAAGTATGCACTTGTGCACTTCTCACGCAACTAACTCACCCTAAATGTATTTTCCTCCTGGCTCACTCTTTGTGATGTCAGAATTTAAATCGCTTAGGCAAGTTACTGGCAGCTCGCAATGTCGCAATCAAAATCTCACTACATACTACATCACAGTAATTCTATTCACTCCGGCTAATTATTATTTGACTAGTTCTCACGCTGCTGAAATTTTTTTGACAATTAAATTTCAGATTATCAAATGCGCTAAGATAGGAAGCACTATTGCACTGCACATTGGGATTCCCATTCCACCACTGCACTACTGTGCGTGTAATATTAAAATGGATTAAACTCTGCCTCTACTTTTGGCAAAAAAAAACTCTAGCACTTTAGCAGAAGAAATTCCAAAGGAGGTTGGAGGTACCTGACATTATATCCCGATCCAAGATGTTGTACACTACTACTTGGAGAAACTCCTCATCTAATCCTCTCCATCGTCATCTCAATCTCAAGTTTAGGCTTGGTACAACGTATTAATATACTGCATTGGGATCATCCATACCATACATACACACTTATTGTTGAATCACTACATCCGCCGAAGAATACCACCAGCATGTACGTCGCGTTTGCAAAAACACAAATCTCAAATTATTGCAGGAAACAAGGTGTTCTTCCTCCAGGCTTTAAGCCCGTATTACGTTACGTAAATACAAATTCCACGAGACACACTACACTGCCCATTTTTACCGAATGTCCTTTTAACTTTTGTCCTCTTTTTACTTGGATTTTCGTGACACATTGAGGAATAGCGCGGGTATTTTGCAGTCAAAACCAAAGTAGAATTTGATGTTGGGCTCAGTTCAAATGAAGGACACGAACCACCTGGCCCCGGCTTCCTCCTATTAAAACTTTCGCGTGACTATAACTATAGGGGACTGTCAATCCCATTCCCAATGCAATGAATAGAAAAAGCGCTTAATAAATTGAGCATATACTGACAGTTCGATCGAAGGGAGTATATATTCTCAACAAAATTCGATCACTACTCAACCTATTTGCTCGCTGGGTCCGTTTTTCGGGCATTAGCAGTTCTGCAGGTCGTTGCTGTATTACCTGTGGTGCCTCTTAAAAAATACAATTGCATTAGAATGGGTGAAAGTGGTCCAATTCCAATTTGCTTCGTACTTACAAAAACGTTAGAGGGGATGCCGAGGGTTTCCAAAAATGAGGTTCTGATTGAATTCCCTGGTAATGTGACAATTGAACAGTTGAATGTGGAGATTGAAAATGCATTCATAGCAATTGAACCGAAGCAAATTCAAATCAATCCTACTTCAGGTAATGTGGTAAAAATTCAAATTTATTAACAAATTCATACGGTAATATGGTATTCATGTTCTTTAAAAATCATATTCTTTTTAGGTGACAGCGATATCAAATACAGCTACTCGTTTAATCAGGATGGACTAAACAGAGCCATTCAGGCGTATCTGGCAGACAAAACAATTCGAATTGTTGTTCAAATAGATGGAAAGAATTGGCCAACTTTTCCTGTACCATTTCTCGAGGGTGATTACGGCGAAGGCTTCGAGCCCAAATGCCTTGTCGAACTGGAAATCATGAAATTGAGCGCTTGTATTCGCCGCAAACAGAAATGGTATGATAAAATGGATATCCCTGAAATTGCTGGGAAATGGACAGAAGAGGCGAAAACACAAGGTTGCACCGACAAACAAATATCGTATGTTTTACAAGAATTGAAATACTACGCGTCACTTCGAAATCCTCTTACTGGCATCGAAGTTTCTGACGTTGATTCTGTTTGGCAATCTGATATTTTAATCGATAAAAGTTTAAAGGATGAACTTCTGGCCGGGGTAGCTGTTCTAGAAGACGTTGAAGAAAAAGATAAAGATTTTCATCCGGGCACAAACAATCAAGTGTGGGATTTAGTTCATCCTTCATTATATCCGTTGGTTTATGGACGGTCCAGAGTAGTGAAACCGCCTGGATTTTCAACAAATGATTGCCTAAACCATTGTGGAGGAGGGGAGATCATTCCTGGTCCTTTGACTTCAACCAGCAATTTTGTACCCGGCTACAGCACTTCAATTAAATTTGCTTGGCTCCCTTCAGAATTTTTGATCAATCGAGACGGGACCGTCAGTATTGAGTCCTACATTAATAATTTACACCCGAAGCACCACGTTGGGTTGTACAGTACATTGGAGAAAATATTTGCTAGATTTGTTCCCCTCCTCGAAAATGTTATTAATGATCAGAGTATTCAAAGACCAAACCGGATCACTGTCGACGAAAGCTGGTATGACGATGATGATTTTTCAGGAGACGAAGACGACGACGAAGCTTATGAGCACTGGAAAGAAAATAGACCACTCAAACAGCCGATTCCCCCTGAAATATTCCAGTTGCCCCAAGAAAATGGCGGTCGTCGACTTAGTTTGCTTGGAACTCGTGTTCAAGTCATTGTGAAGTTGGCAAATATCGTGTTGACTCCTGAGAATCCTACATACACTGGTGGTGTTTGGCATGTAGAAGGCATGCGAAATGAAAGTATAATTGCATCGGGCATTTATTATTATGACTTTGAGAACATTTCAGAAAGTGAGTTGGCCTTCCGTCAAAATGTGAAGGAACCCGGCTACGAGCAGGATGATAATCGTGGCGTGGTCGAAGTATACGGATTGAGTAACATGGGCCCATTGAATCAAAAGTTGGGTTCTGTGTTGACTAAAAAAGATAGATGCATTGCATTTCCAAATGTTTATCAACATTGCGTAGAACCATTTCAATTAGTGGATCCCACAAAGCCAGGGCACAGAAAAATTCTTGTTTTCTTTTTGGTAAACCCGTGTATTCCAATTTTGTCAACTTTGCGAGTCCCTCCCCAACAAATGGATTGGTATTTGGAGGAGTTGTGCAAAATCCCTCCTTTTAATGAATTATTACCAGAGGAAATTACAGATTACATTGTCGATTTCCTTGGGTGTCCGTACACATTGCAGAAAGCGAAGAAATTAAGAGGGGACTTGATGTTCGAGAGAAAATTTTTTGTTTCTTCGAACAATGAAAAATGTTTCCAACGGGAATTCTCACTTTGTGAGCACTAGTCTTGTCCTAATAAGGTTTATGAAGGCAATGCTAAATAAACAGAAATTTCGAAAAAATGTCAGTGTATTGTTAAACAATTTACAAATAAACAATTAGTGTTCGGTATTATGTCAAAAAATACACTCCTATGACTACATAATTTCTTTGTAAATTTGCCTATTCTACTGGACACGTTTATAATAATTGAAGTTTATAAATAACCGAATGAGCAAATTTCATTTGACTAAGTTCACGACTCACCACCACCTTTTGCCGAAGTTGTTGATTGAGCGGCGTCGTTGGTTTTTGGAGGCATTACCTGAAATCGGATTTCCGCACCTTTGGTTCGTTTCTGGATTATTCGGTTGCCCGTATCTTTCATGTTTTCTTCGATTGTACCATAAACCGTTTCCTAAAATATAACAAATATGTCCGTTGGCAAAGGTTTAATTATTGCTAATTAAAACTTGAACCTACCGCAGATTCGAGATTCCCGGTCTTTGATACATCTTCAACAAAAATGCGCACCGTATGACCTTTCGCGACCAATTTCTTGAGGTTCTTTATTTTGGACAATAAGTCATGCTGGGTAATTTTACTTTTAATCACAAGGCTCTTCTCATGCTTTAGTTTTTCGCCCTTTGGATCCGATTCACCACCGTCCGCATCTGGGAAAGATATATATGCCGTAATTAATATAGTTTTAAAGAATGTACTTCTACCAGTCTGCTCTGTGAGCGTGAACTGATACTAACAAAAGCAGGAGGAAATCGACTACATGATTATCTACTGAATGAGCTGCTGATTTGATTACCCTTCTTTTTGCTCCGATTCTTCCAATCCTCCCCAAAGTATTGTGAATTGGTCACCAAAGCATAAACAGTTTTTTCCGTATGGATTCTGCCTTTCGCATCGTCGACTTTTACTAATTGTAGTCCTCTCTTTTTTGATATTTTCTCCGCCTCTAGTAAAGTACATTCGGTAATATCATCATTTTCGGAGATAAGGAATATTTTCTCTACTCTTTCCGTTTTCCCCATTAACTTCTTCTTTTCAGCTCCGGTTGGGTTAAGCTTCTTGTCCATATCTGTTGTCGTTGCTTGAGAATAACATCTAGAAAATTAATTACAACTTGAATTAATTTTAACTCTGAATAAGTTCAGCACATTACCGGATTAGAGTTAATTGCAGACGCAAAATACCTTTTTGGGAAATTTGGGAGAAATCTTTCAGTGCATTTAAACTGAGTACATTTTGGTACGGCTACAATCATATTCTGGCAGCTCGAAAAACTTGTATTATAATGGCACATACGATGGTAGGAGTCAAGAAATTTCATGCCGATTAACCTCCGAGGTAGTAAAGGCCTCAAAAATAATTTGACAATCATTGTCCAATCCATTCCAGTCAGTTTCAATACCTGAACCAAAGCTAGTAGATATCTACGTATATAATATTGTAGAAATAATACGAACAACACTTTTTTACTGTTGTTGTTTTCTACATGTGTTAGCACAAAAGTTCAGTTTTTCAAATTAGGCACTCAGAATTGCGGCGCAGACGAGAATTCGCCCTCCCCATGTGCCCCAACCCAAATCCCACACAAGACAATAGACGAGTCAAATAGCACCAGAGATAAAGAACTATAACAATAATTGAAACCAGAAGGAAAATGAAAAGCAAAATTATGGGGTGCGGAAATCACATCTAGGAATGATTACAAAAATTGAGACATTAATTAACATCACAGTAGTGTATTGCAGTACAGTTCACCTCTCACGTCTTCAAATCACAACCACAACCGGTTAGTTGTCACCAGCTAACCAACCACCTATGCTTGAAATGAGACAGCCAACTATGCTAATTAATTTGTTAAAACCAATTTGTAGACAAATTCAGGTTGGCTTGAATCAAAAAATTTCCGACCTCCTCCAACAGTCACTTGCTGTAGTTCAGTTCAGTTCATAGCTTTATTCAAGGCTCAATGTCATAAGAATTAACTTTTTTAGACGAAAGGAGCGGGATTGCCAACAAAAATGATAACATCAATATCAACAACAAGTACTAACGAACAAGTACTAAAGTACTAACAACACCATCACAAACATACCACCAACACAATGGTTGGCCTTGACAATGGTTTGGTAATCATTGCCAATGATTCCTTTATTCGGATGAAATAGCATGTAATCCAAGTAATGCGTAATCCACTGAGGGTAAGAGCCAGCCGAATGTCGTCCGTAATTCGTAACCCCCGCATGTTCTAAAATGTGATTGAATACGGTTTACTTTGGGATTCTTTTTTTGTTATTTGCGCAGATCTCTTAAGGACATATAAACTGAGCACAATATGAGTGTGAATACAATCCACAGTATACACTAATACACTGCATTCCATATACATGTTTTGCATTGCATCTCAATTCTCAAATGTGGGAATTACCCAAATGCTGAATTTGGAACACAGCATTGAGTTATTTGAGTTGCATTGCAATGTTGCCTTCCACACAACTACACTATTTGAGTTGAACGCCGATGGCATTTAATGTATTTATTTAACTTGACAAGAATTCGTAAAAGTTCACAGAGAAAGGTTATAATTTTCGAAATTATCTGGGTTTGGGATTACTTGTAGGCATTTTTTAATTATATTTAGCTGAAAAATGCCAACTATGAAGAACAGTGTAGTAATGACAGTTCGGCTGCATCAGCTAAAATGGTATGTAACATACATATTTTGTCTTTTGTCTTTTCCCATCGAGATCTAGCTTCACTACTTGTACTTCCCTATCTCCTCAACCTCAATTTTATGATATCTGGAACAAAGTGTTCTTTTGGATAGAGCCGTCAATTTAATTGGTTTTATGGCTGGAGTGGAATGAAGACATGCATGGGACATGACAAGCGATAACCCCTTCTTTAGCTTTTCACTTTGCCTATCAATGCGCGTGGAGTGGAGAATCCGCATATTGTGCATGTTGTGTTGTATAGTTTCAAGTCTATTGCAGACATGGACAGACTTGCACAATATGTCCTAATGGAGAGAATTTCTCCTCAAACACAATACTTGCTAACCTTATTCCGGTTCGCCTCCCTTTCTTTCTGTTCTCCACTACTATGTTATATTGGAGAGTATTACCCGGGTTTGCATGCAATGGGCTAGTTCTGAATTAATTATTATGTATAGAGGGTTGACTGAGAGAACGGATCGAAGTTGAATAGAAAATGCTTACTTAAATGTCCTTCCGATTATTCAGAGCAGAAGCGACATTCGCTCTCGTGTCGTCGCAGGGAACAAAGTTTATTATCCCTCTTTTATCCACTTTATTGTCCCCCGACTCCTTATTTCCCGGATTTGTCTATTACCTGCTTTCTCTCTGACTTTCACCAGCTTTCCCTTACCCACATCCGGAAATATGGAAATCAGAGTAGTTTTTGTTTTATTAATTAGTCTCTGCGAAAATACTCTAAACCACTTATTTTTATCATCACTGGCCATGAGCTTAGATAACAGTAAATTCCTTTGGGCAGCTGTAAACTCCAGTTTAACAGAGAAAATGGTTCCGAAGCATTGTGCTAAATTGGTGTTCTTCAACAAAAACAATCTGGGTGATTCAAGCATTGCGGTAAATCAGACAGGAATTGTGCCAAATTCCTTCATTAATATTACACAGGATTTTCACTCCTTCGACTCTTCACAGTGGAAAACGGCAGAATGGAATTTGCTCCAAGCGAAGAACAAAAGCATTTCAGAGAATCTTGACCCTTGTCTAGTGGTCGTCAGCTTTGTAATTAATGCAACCCAGTACGACTTGACAAAGAATGATTTGAAGCAAACAATTAGACATCAAATGGTTGATCTCCTGCAACACGGAACCCCAATAAGACAGAGACATTTGGTCCTCATTCGTATTTCAGACAACTTGAATGATTTTCGATTTTGCACAAAAGCATCAAAATATCCAATTCGACTTGTTCCGGACTGGGAGTTGATTTTATTCGACTTTTTCACAGATGCACGCATTGTTCAGGGATTTTTTTATGAAGGGAGAGGGGAAACACACCCATATGTTCGAATCAGTAAAGAGAATGGACGCTGGAAATATCTTTGCGAAGACATCATCGAAAATTTGGAAATTGAGAAAGAATGCAACTTGGATGAAAAATGTTTGACAAAAAACTCAAAATATAAGAAGTGGAAACCAGGGATTTCTGATGTCAAACACTGTGATGGAGAGCACCGTCCAAGGCATTAACTCGCTACAACTTGGCTGCATGAAACACACACCTTTTTGCCTTTTGAATACGAGGGCACAAAATTACACTACAAACCCTTACTGTAACCAGACTTAATCTAATGTTAAGTGCTTTACCAATCTATTAAGTGTCAAGCAATTTTACGAGACAAAACTCAGAATAACTGCAAACGCTTGTTTTCGCGCAAATACTTACATCAGATTATATATACTTTTGACCCATATTCTATCAAAGTTCAAGCGTCATTCATGTAATAGAGTGCGATGTAATACAAAAGAAAATGTTGCAAAATAAAATGTTTATTTGAATATATCAAACATTGCTGCAAGGACGACTTGCTTGTCTACGCGTGTCGCTAGCCATTCTGGCTAAGCTTTCTATATTAATAAAGTTTAGATACAATTAAACATAACGTTTTGCTTAAAATATGTAATAATAAAAAATAAATACATTTAATAAATTCATTCTATGCATTATGTGCATGTACAGTGCGCTGACAATATCGAACCAACTTAATTGAAATTCTACGACAGAGGTAATTTAAGAGTTGACAAATTTGTCTACAGAAAAAAGACGCAATTCATACAGATGGGAAATAAGTAAAATATCACAAGGAATGGCTACGCTACAAACCAAATAGTTGTCACCAGTCTAGCTCAGCGGTTAATCATAGTCAGGGCATAATAAAATTAGCTTTAAGCGTTCTTGTGGTGGCGTAGCCTTAGAATATCCTGAAATGTAAATTCTTATTCGCCTTCTCTTTACCAATCGTTTTTCTTTATGTCTGTGAAAGTTCCAGCACGAAGCGAAAGAGCCACAACAAGAGTAAAATATTCAGACCCATGGTTAAGTCAGCAAATTAGCACTTCTTCTTCGACAAGGCCAGCCCTGCCTTCGAACTTGTTTGCCGATTTAAGACTGAACAAATATATTCCGACGCAGTAAGAAGTTTTCGAAGATCAATTCCAGTTTCAATTTGCATTCCCTATAGCCAAATTTTATAAAACTTCATATGTAATGAGTATAAGAAATGCAACAACAACATCAAGAGAACCCAAAGAAATTGCTAATTCGATTGCAACGATTAATATATTTTTTTTACCTGTAACATATACACTACGTCTTCCGTGGGTACATTCCCACTTGCCCCTTTTGCATAAGGGCAGCCCCCAAGACCAGCGACTGATGAATCAATTACACCAATTCCCATCTGAAATCAGCAAAATCAATAGTAACACTTGTAATAAATGTTTGCTGAGCCATGTTGAGGTGTTGCACTCACCTCCAAGGCAGTAAGAATATTCGGTAAGGCTTGCCCATAAGTGTCATGGCAGTGGATTGCAAGAACTTCAACGGGAACTACTTTCAATACTTCTTCCAAAACATTCCTAATGGAGCCGGGAGTGCCAATTCCTATGGTATCACCAAGTGAAACCTCGTAGCAGCCCATATCATACATCTGTTTGGTTAACTTTGCCACTGCGGTTGGAGAAATATCACCTTCATATGGGCATCCACAAATGCAAGATATATATCCCCGAACACGAATATCGTTCCTTTTGGCAAGGCTCACGACCTAAGAATGTATATGCTAAGATGCAATATGACAGCCAAAACTTAAATAAGGTAACTTTCTTACCCCTTCGAATCGAGCAAGCGAATCTGCTATAGAACAATTTATATTTTTCTGACTGAATGACTCAGAAGCAGCACCAAAGATAGCAATTTCCTTTACTCCGGCCGCAATCTGAAAATAGCAAATGTTCAACTCACTTAATTTTTTCTATATCTGTTGGACTTGCACAAATCCAACGCTTAAAAAATCGTCAAATTCGCGAACGTTCAACTAAAACCGCAATACCAGAGAAAAATAACATTTTAAACTTACAGCCGATTCAAGACCCTTGACATTCGGAACAAGTACAGGATAGCTTACACCTGGTTTCTTCTCAATTTGGTTGTAGACTGTAGTGTGATCTCCCATTTGAGGTACCCATTTTGGAGAAACAAAACTGAAAACGATAAAAAGTAGTCATTGTTGCATTAAGAAAACGCACATTGGTTGAACAGGCAGAAAGTTCTATTTAATAAAAGAAAGTTATAGTATCACCTTGTCACTTCAATAGTTTGGAGGCCAGTTTCCGAGAGACGATTGATAAATTCCACTTTGCATGAAGTTGGAACCAGAAAAGTTTCATTCTGGAGGCCGTCTCTTGGACCGACTTCAACTATTCTCACGTTTCTTGGAAATGTGGGAATTGGACGTGTCGAAAGAATCCGAAAGGGAACCTTTTTCCATTCATTCCATTCAATCCTTTTGAGTTTGATCAACACCATCAAGATCACAGACATGGGGGAACGAAGGAGAGAAAACGTTAATGTTGCAGTTCCATCAGTAAACATAACTCACGCTTAACACCTTACAATTACTCACGTTTAATTTTTTAAAGTTTCTGATTAGCCGATTTAGAATAGTATAAAAAAGCTAACCAAACATGTGCAACCCCAAATTAAACAGCTTGTGCAGCAGCGTACAAAAACAAACAGATTTCGATTGCAAATAGATATAGTGTTGGCAATAGTAATTTTGGTTATTCCGGGCCGCTTATATTTATTGTAAACAAATTAAGTGTGGAGTGCGCGACAAAAATTTATGAAGTACCTAGTCAAATCATCGCACGGTACCACTTGACTCGATTTTTCCCATTATTAACTGTGAATACAATCGTATTAACGTTATTTCGTAAAAGCATGAGGTAACCTTTGCTACGATTTGCGTTATAAAATTCACATATTTCGTGTTGGAAGTTTGATGCTCGATTATCTCAGTCATTACGCATATCTCAAGCGGAAAGGAGAAACAACTTGCTAAAACCGTACGCGAATTAGATAATAATTATATTTTATAGAGCTTGAGAAATTACACCAAATAAATAGTTGATAAACAAATGAGACACACTGAGAAACTGCAACAGAAAATAAAGGAATGGACGGGGTTGGAAATATGTATAAAATCATTTAGGAGATGGCAGGATCCAGTCTGGGAGAAGACAGATTTGGATGAGTGATCCGACAGTTTTAAAAAAAAACAGAAAAAGCCAAACCTATCAGTTCTAAATCTAAATATTTGCACTTACAGTCCTTGCTGAAGAAGGTCCGTAATTCCGACAGGCATTCTTCAGCAAATGTACTAAATTTTTTCCAATGGAGTTAATCATTTGGGATGTGGATGGATCGCTTTCAGAAGTGGAACTGCTTTTGAAATTTGCCAGTGCTATGTGGCTGAAATAGGTAAACAAAACGGTCGAAGTTTAAAATTTGTTAAGAATTTTCGTGCAGCTCAGCTCGAAACAGTGGAACTTGTATCCTTCACACTCGGCACTCTCACAACACAACTTAACACAAAAGCCGCGACAGGCATACGCAAATGCTTGGACTTAATTGGATTATTTGAAAATATTAAATTGCCAAATAATCAAATAGGTAGTAATAGTTAAATGTTACCTTTTAATACTTTCAAGTTAATCCCCAACTGAGTTTTGGAAGAAATAAAGTAGTGCGAACAACGTCACAAACCACCAACTCTTCCGTCACCCGTTTGCAGTCCAAAACTCACATGCTCAAAATTTTTCCATAGCGCAGGTGGTGAATTCTATTCTTAACACACTCGGCCTTGGCTATACTCGAAGGATTTTGAAACGCGGGGATTTTGTACATCTTCACAAACTTTCTCCCCGTAGGTCGAAATAATAGTTTAAAGCGCCTTAAGCTAAATAATTCAGGAACGTACCATTTTGTTATTAACAGGAGAAAATTATCATGGACTCGCAATTCCGCCTAAATTGGTACAGGGCTAACATTATTGACAACCGTTGGAGACAAGAGGTTCTTCCACCAGGAGAGGTCGGTCACGTCACAACGTGTGGTGTCTTATTTTATCAACCTCACAATTAACTTTAATTAAATTTAGTAACATTACACTACTTGTATATCACATTCATTGCATTCATTGCACGCTCCTTGCTCTTCCACTACTTTATAACGTTCGGAGCTACTATTTAATTTCTTGACAAGGGCAGATCACAGATATACCTACTAGTTGGTCTAATGAGTTGTATTGTTGTATAGCGTATAAATTCCTATTTGGTTGTATTATTTTAGGCAGATGTTCCTGCCGGTGATCTACCAGAATTGGATGCAGGGGACCACGTACCTTCTTTAACGCCGAAACAACCAGAACAGAAATGGACCGACACGGGGTTGTCCACACTCTTAGCGCTCGCTCAATAATGTTTCCATTTAGTGATTTAGTACTCAGAGACTACATTATAATACAATTATAGTGTTGTGTTATGTTTTATAATTTACTATTTTGTAGTACTCTGGTCTGAGTAGTTAATGCTTTTCAATTGGAGAACCTGACTTTTTTCAAATATGTTCAATCAATTCATTGTCAAATGAACTCTATTTGTCAAATTCCAATTTTTTAGGATTTCAAAACGGTTTACCTAATTAAAAGAAGTGTTTTTTATAATTCATAACCAATAGACAATAAATTGGCTATCGATTGCCAGTTCTATCTAAAATGTTAAAAATCGTCCACCTTCTACCTTCTAGCCCATTTTGATCTGATTTTCTAATACGCATAAGTCCCGATGGAGAAGGCACAAGCCCGGACAAAAGCTTCATTGATTTTGATCCTAAGTTGCAATTTTGATAAAGCAACCCGATAAGCGTCAGTTGAGACACTCGTAAAGCATTTACTTTGATTTCATTGTGGCATTTCCACATCCAGATATTTCAAATCCTCAGATTCTACAACCTGAGATTATAAGAAATTGAAGACAGGTAAAAAATAATTAGAATTGCGGAGAAACATACAACTTCAGTTAATTGTCACATTATTACTTTCAAATACGATTAGATTTCGTTCCTTTCCGTTTGCTGAAATAATACAACACGATGCAATACAACATTAAAAAGTATTCCAGGTTTTGATTGTAACCTGTAACATATTGCAGACATTGAAAAATAGGATTACAAACTGACAAACTATGACAACGATTATCTGAGTGCAGCGTGCTAACAAGCAATGCAATACAGGTACGACGACAACCATGAATGCATATTTGACAATTTTATATAACGCATTTTTAGTCAGTCAAAATTAACCGTTTAAATGAGTTCGGATAGATTAGTGGAGACGAAGGACTCTCCTTCGGTTTCTGCGAATTCTGATAATCCGAATGTGGTTACAAGCCAATTAGAATTGCAGCCTGCTGCGGTAAAGCAGAGAATGGCCCCCAATCTTGAAATTTCTAGTAAAGCTGCGGATTCCCCCGAGTCTGAAACTCTAGCTAGTTCAATTTTACAAAGCAAATCATTTGAGGTATAAGTTCGGTTGGGTAATATTAGCGAGTAAATTCAAGTATTGTCCTATATTTAAACAGGCTATTAAGACTGACTGTGTAACATCCTATGAACGTCCAAAGAGCATGAGTTACATTATTGGCAGCAACGTTGGGATTCCGTTGGCAAGCATAGACTTTTTCAAATTATGCGCAGGTGCCAGACTACCGTGTAACATTTTAGATGTCAACGTTTGGACAGCGGAGGTTCTCAACTCTAGTAAAATTAGTAAAAGTGAGTACAAGTAACAATTTATTATTCTCTAATACTGTCCCAACAGTCAAAAAATTCAATAAAAATAAATTTCAGATGAAGTTCAACCAAAGGCCACAAGTAGTTCCGAACCCGAAGACAAAGACAGTGCTTTCTACTCCGCACAGTCCGAACTTCCAGCAATACAATCTGGAAGAGGTATTAGCAGTACAGAGGAAATTATGGACGTCTTGACACAGGCTGACGAGCAATCAAGGGTGAATTTATGAACTACTGTTTCGAGACGGGATAAATTTACGTTTACCATGTTTTTCATTTCCAATCCAGATTCCTGAACGTGATTCAAATGCACCCATTACGATGAACCGAGATGGGTCCTGGAGAAAAAGGAGGCGACGAAGAAGGGTAACTTACCACAAATTTTGTTTATAGCAATCATTTTTATTTAGTTAGCCACTAAGCGTTCTTCATATACAGAAATGGTGCTGTTGTTGTTGCCGGAGGAAAAAGTCGGACAGGGAATCAAATGCTCCTGAAAATCAAACTGATTATGATTCAATTTCTTCTTCGGAATCAGGGAATGCTGGTTGCTTAGGGTAGGATCCGCGATCCGTTTAACTTTCCAATAGACTTGAAATAAAATCCGCAGCCAATAAACCTCACATTTGCCCCCTGGAAATAGGCTATTGGACTCCCGAAGTAGTGGAACAAAATCAAGGACGGTTGCAGACGATGTTACCCGCATACAAACAATAAAATCTAAGGGTAAAATGCGGCGGACGAGGATTCCGGATCGACCCAATTATAGTTTGAACTTGTGGTCTCTCCTGAAAAATTCATTGGGGAAAGAGCTGTCCAAAATTCCAATGCCAGTTAATTTCAACGAGCCATTGTCCATGCTTCAACGCCTTACTGAAGACTACGAGTATAGTGATACTTTAGACCGTGCTGCCCAGTGCACTGATTCTTGCGAACAAATGTGCCATGTGGCTGCTTTTACAATATCGTCCTATGCAACAACATCGGTTAGAATTTGCTATTTAATGAAGGGAAATATGGTCCACTAATATATTTGAGATTGTAAAGGTCAGAACTGCAAAGCCATTCAATCCCCTCCTCGGAGAAACATTTGAATTTGACAGGTCGCAGGACTTGGGTTGGCAATGTATAAGTGAACAAGTCAGTCACCATCCCCCAACTGCGGCTTTACACTGCAAAGGAAAAGGCTGGGCTTGCTGGCAAGAGTTTACAATGACTTCTAAATTCAAAGGAAATTCTCTGGAAATTATCCCTCTTGGGATTGCACATTTAACTTTTGAAAATTCTGGTGAGAAACACATGAACAACAATAAAATTAGTGTGAATTAAAATGGGTCAATATTTTAAGGTAATCACTACACATGGCGAAAGGTCACGACGGTTGTCCGCAATATTATTGTGGGCAAGCTTTGGGTTGAACAAGTGGGGGACATGGTGATTACAAACCACACGAGTGGAGACAAATGTCAACTATCTTATATCCCGTATTCAATGTTCAATAAGAAACAGAAGGAGGTTAGTTAATATGAAACAGATGCTCTCATAACGAACAGGAATATTAGCAACTAACCAATACTTTGCAGGTCACAGGGACTGTCAAGAATAGTGCAGGAGTAGTAAAATGGACAATAAATGGTAGTTGGGATACCAGGGTTGAAGGATCGGAAATAAAAGCTAATCAAAAACCCAGCAATCCAATTCTATTTTGGGCACGAAACTATGCACCGTAAGATATTGATTTAAATTAAAACAATTTTAAGCATTTTCTTGAATTAATCAATCAACTGCAGGGCAGAAGCAGAAAAGTACTACAATTTTACACAATTTGCGGTTCAATTGAATGAGATGGAAGAGGGAGTAGCACCAACGGATTCTCGTCGAAGGCCAGATCAGCGGCTAATGGAAGATGGAAAATGGGATGAAGCAAATGCAGAAAAGCTGAGATTGGAGGAGAAGCAACGAGTAGCTAGAAAATTTCGAGAAGGGGAAGCAGCATCGACATCGACACAGCAAACTAAAGGTCTTAATTAATTGGATTTTAAATTAGATTGCAAAATCTCTGAAAATTTAATCAAAGCAAACAAAATTGAATCACATTATTGCCGTAAAACATTTAATTTTTTTTACTTTGCTCGAATACTAGCTTCCGCTTCCGTCAGTGGAGACTACCATCCGGCTTGGTTTAAAAAACAAAGGGACCCTGTTGAAGGCACATCTATCTACACATACAAAGATGAATACTGGCAGTGTAAACGTTCGAAAGACTGGTCCAGATGCCCAGATATATTTTAATTGTAGTTCAGGGTATACCCTTGCATTGTTACTTTTTCAATAAAAGTTAATTTTTACTACGCGTGCATGGTCACTCTTCGAGTCTTCCCGTGGATAAGAATTTAGCGTCAACGAGTTCAACAAAAAGGAAACAGATTAATTCATGAGGGAATTCTAAAGAGTTCTTTGTAAATGAACAAACTATGGAGTTCTTCGATGTAATTTTAGCTGCCTTCGTTCGTACGCTAAATTTCTTTTTCTATTCAAAATGTCAGACTTGTAAATTTATTCGGATTGAAAATATGCACTTATGTACAAAACTAGCTTAATGCATCCGCAAAGCATAGCAGGCATAGCTATGCGTGTATAGATTTAATTTATATAGTAGACCTGTTGGGGTTAGTTGGAGTGTAAGCGTAGAAAACTCGTCATGTATTTGATCACGTAATAACCATTTTGAGTGGTCCTTCTAAATAATCCGTAAGAGCATTCGCCTTTGCTTGAAGAAGTCCAATGGCAGTGTCTTGTTTGGCATAAAGGCAGAGCAGGAGATTAGCGACAGACTTGATTGCAACTCGGCCTTCCTGCACAAGAAAATAAAAGAAGGTCGATTATTAATCCAGATCATTTTTAAAATGTGCATTAAATTGTGACTAACCGAACAATCCAACAAAATAATTGATAACTTATCATCCATCAAAGAAAATCTACCAGCACGCTCATAGGTTGTCCAAATATTACTGGCAATGGCGGCCGTTACACGAGCGTCTCCATCTCCATACCCACTATATGCAAGCAAAGATCCTTCACGAGACAACAGACTACAGGATCAATTTTAATAATTATTACTTGTACGTGCACACTCATTCAATTTATGGCAAGTTATCTCATATACATTTGATCAAGCTTTAGCAGTATGTATTATAATGAACTTACAGTGTGTTTTGAACGCCGGCAGTATTTGCTTCACTCAAGACTTTGGCTAGCGCCTTCGGTTTCAACATTTCTGCAAAGTAAATTTCCTATTGTTCACAATTTCACAAATAATCCAACTTAAATTCCTCCCACAATAAAGATCACCAACCAATCTTGAATTGAATTCCGCAGACTTAAATTCCATGTGTGTATTTTTTTGGGCAGCTGATATTCGCAATGAACTCGTAGTAAAATTCCTCGCGCCCACCACCACCACCCATTCAAGGTATTTGGTTGCATGACTCACGGATTACAAAGTGTCCAAGGAATTCCTACAGTCAGCCCACAATTTAGAATGGAGTTCATGATAGTAATTTTTATAATGCTATTACTAAACACATAGTTCAGTTAAAGATAACGGTAGCACAAAATGATTTTGAAAGTTTGCTAATTTCGGGTTGAGCGTTGTCTATTTCTTGAGAATTCTGTGACTTTTAGGACCTTTTGTACTTCCCCCATTCCTTCAACATGTGGTGGGGTGAAAGTAACGGGAAGTGACGTCAGGGAGGCAAAGGGAAGGCAGTTTTGGGTTGGATTTACATACGAACGACGGCCGTCATACCGAGCAGTTCCTTAATCCACCCAGATCTCCTCAGGTGCATTGTTGTGGTTGTGTCGCAATAATTACACAGGAACTCATTCTGTTCTTAATAAAAGTTTAGTTCATTTCGATCAGAATTTGAAGCGAGTGAGCGTGGTTGACTGGATCTGGGAGCACCACGACGGGACGGGTCATGGACGTCTTCCAGAGTCCGGAGGAAGAAGCTCGATATTGGAAAGAAAAGGCTCTCAGCTATCAAGAAGAGTGAGTTCATTATCATTTGTTTAATGAGAACGAATTTATGAATCATAATTTGAATGGAGACCATCCGAATTCCTTAAGTCATAAGTAGGCAGTTCTGCGCCGTTGGTCCATTCTCGATTCGGTCGATTGACCTCGACCCAGAATTCAATATTATTTGTTGTGAATAATTTGAAGCTTTTGCTAGCTTTCCAAATCTGGTTCTATTACAATATACAATTAGTTTCTATATCTTATTCAATGTATTGGAAGGCGGAAACCAATACTTGGCGCTAAAACTATTGAACACGATTACAAGGGCTGGCTTTATTATTATTTGCTTTCATTCTGGGTATAAACGTATATTATTCAAGGTACATTCTATTCCATCTATTTACCTTGCTTTTATTTTTTTAATGTCCATCAAAAGTTAGTCAATTCCATAACGCAAGACAGGCAGCCATCGGAGCTAAGTAAAACTTAAAATTGGATTCACTACTTCACTGCATTTAATAAAAGCTTATTAGGGGGAAACCTTCCAGGTGAATACCTGCCTAATTAACTTAAGCTGCTCGAGAAGAAGAACACGCGGATGCAGCATGCATTCGCATTTATCAGCCGATTTGGCTGCTAAAATCTGCTTATAATTTTGTAAGCATAAAAGCATACCATATACCATACCATATAAATATTTACCAATGTTTTCTATCAATATCGAAAGGATTTTCTTCATGGAACTTGTTGAGCATTGAGCACAGCGACAGATTATCAATGTTGGAAATTCCCTAGGTGTTATTGTTTTGCTCTCTAATTAGGCGGTTTCGTAATTTTGCAATTAAAACTTCAAGCATTGGTAAACCTTTAAGGGATTTTCTTTCACGGAGCGCTTTAATGATGGCAATGACAGATCAACCTTGGAAAATCCCTGAGCTTTGTCGTATTGTTCTTCAATTAGAAGATGTTTAAATAGTCTCATACTGACTACTGCCTTCATTAGTCATTGACTAATGTGGTCAGTCATTCCTTTACTTCAACCAATCGCTGCTCTTTAATGAGCAGCAAAATTTGCACGAAACATACATTTATGTGGGCATAGTTCAGACGCCGGGACACGTTTGTTTTGAAGGCTTTGTTCATCGGGATTCGTCCCCTTGCAAATTTCAATATCAATTAATCTTTACTGCCATGGGCCATGCCATTGCATTGCCATACCAGATGCTACGGAATAGTGGCTGTGAATGACCAAGCTGATCTGTTAAGTGTACACGGCTTGGTTAAACTTATATGTAGTCGATAGCATACTTTATGGGATTCAGGCATGGAATGATTTCACTATTGTGTAGCATTGCAATATTCTGCAATCTTATAATTTTTTTGCATTCGCAATTTGGGTTCTCGTACTCACTAAAGCGAGAATTTACTGTAAAAAATTCAATAAGAGACCCTGAACATTAAATACGGTCCAAGGAAAATTACTTTGCTGAGTGACAGGGATTCGCTTGTTGTAAGCGGTGAAACTTTAGGTTTTTACAATGTTCGATTCGCTTTGTTGAGAGCTAGCGCAACAATGGTTTAAATTCTAAAGCCAACAGATAAATCAAATGATCCATCTAATTTGACGTGACATTCCTCACACCACCATTATCCATTTTGTGAGATGTGCTTGCTTGTAAGCTAGGTCGTTTAATTAGGCAGAAAAGTCTGGGTCTTTAGAATGTGAAGGCAAGTTGGTTTTGCCCGCGAATTATGCCAAATTAAACGAAAATTTGAAATTGGATTATCCTATATATATATAGTTTTAAGTTCTTTAGGTACAATTTATAAGTAAATATTTTTGGAGAGTGGGTCAGGTAGGCATAATTATTTTTGTAAATTAGGCCATGGTCAATTAATATATTAACAAAGTATCTAATATCTACACAATATAAATATTTCAGGTTGGAATTATGTAAGCGTGAGTATCGAGAATTTGAGGAGGATTCGAAGGCTCTGGAAAATGAATTGGACATGGAACTAAAACAGAATGAGCAGAAGTGCAAGGAACTGACTGTGTGTGTAGAGAAATACAAGAATGAAACTGAGCTGCTTAGGGTAAGTTACACAACGTGTATTGACTTTGGCATTACACTACTGCTGCCGTACATGTAATTCGCGTCCGCTCAATCACTAATCAATTTACAAATTCAGGATAGGTTAGAGAAACAGACGCTTAATGATGCACGGATACATGAAGAACTAAGCGTAGAACTTGCGTCCGTTAAATCGAAAGCAGAGGAATCAAAAAAACATATTCGTTACTTAGAGCAGAAGAATGATGATCTTGAGCGAACTAATAGAGCTAATATCGTCAGCATCGAAGACTTTGAAATTAAACTCAATCACGCTATTGAAAAAAATGTAATACTCGAGTCAGAATTGGACGAGAAAGATGCTCTTAAAGCGCATCTGCAGAGGCTGAAAGATGAAACGAGAGGTAAGACTAGGAGTTACTAGAAAACTAGTTGTTTCTAACATTTCTAAAATATTGAAAATTGGAATTTTCAGATCTGAAATCAGAGTTGAAATGCAAGTCACCTGACTCAAATCGAACATCCGAAAACGTGCCTCGTAAGTATTTTTTGCATTACCGGTTCTCTGAATGTTTATGGATACTAAATTGAAATTTTGTAATAGTACCTGTATCGGTTCGGCCTGCTCGGGTTTCACCGCTATCTATTGTGAATGATCTTTTAAGAAAGGTTGGAGCATTGGAGACTAAGTTGGCAACTTACCGGAAAGAGGAATCCACTAAAAGGTGATTTGAGACGAAATGCCTTTGCTTACGCGGGAAATAATTTAATCAATTAATTTAAATTTATGCATTTTAAAATTATGTTTCCAGGCACAAACGAACTGGTGACGTTATTAAGACTTGACCTAGACTAATCGCATTAAGTCTCCTCTATCTGGCGCCGGTGCACCATTTACTAAAATCGCCCTTGCTTCATTAAAACACGCCTGCCTCAACTACGACTGAAAATGTACCAATGATTAGGCTGAAAATTTGTCCGTTACTCTTTCCAAATTTTAAAATTAACTATATAGTGTTTCTCGTAGAAATATTATTTTCTGTCTGTTCAGTATTTATTCAATTTGAACATGAATTGAACCTGTGGAACTTATTCAACCTTTCTTATTCGAGTTGCTGAGGAGTCCAGCTCCAGTCTCGCTAGAAGTTTCATCGAATATCGAAGTTTTATACTATGCTACTTTAGTAAGTTGTCAAATTGTTAATGGAAAACGACAAAGGATAACTTTCGAATTGCAAGCTACTCGTTTATACAAACGTATTGTAATTATAGTAACTAACGAACATGGCCTGTTTAACGAAAAAACGTTATTAAATGCATATTAATTTACTTCAATAAACGGTCATCGAAATAAATTGTCTATAAAATAATTTGGGGTTTTATAGTATCTACATTCACAAACATGTCATCTTGTCTACGAGCTGTACGAACTATATGAGGTTGAATTACCTCTTTGTTTTCTAGTTCTCGGAACAAAATATTTAAATATTTACAAATCGGTTTCTATTCGCTCATTCCAAAGCATTCTAGTAGAAACGTAGGAAATCTTTCGCATTTCGTTGGCTTATATTGACCGAATTCGTGGTGTTGTACCACGGTTTCCATACCAACCGGAATAGGAAATAGTACTGCACTCCATCGCGTGGATAGAATTTTACTAGGCATCAGTGAGAATGGCACTTCTGTTGCATAGCTTTCTCAAATAGTGGAAACACGCCAATTGATTGATCACTATCGCTACCGGACGGTCAAGAAATTTGACGAAAGTTTTATTTGCGCCCGTTGCTTCTCTATCAAAAGTCTCACAGAAAACTTTGCGTGTTCAATTAGCCTTGTGCACCTTACTTATTCCAGACTAAAGTCCGAAGGTTTCTTGGAAAGTGGGCGACCTGGCAAGAGCCGCAATCACCGTAACCCAGTAAAAATCACGCCAATGTGTAATACCTCTGTTTCAAGGCAAAGGTTCTGCACGTGCTAATTATTATTCACAAGAACAAACTGAAATAATAAACAGAACCTCAGAAGAACTGGTCAAAATCAATTTTGACTGGCAAAATTTTTGGAACTTTAGGTGGCAGTTACAGTGAAAGTGGAAAATATAATGTAGTCTCATAAATCAGACTTGGAATCGATTTCCTACAAAATAATATCCAATCAGAAATATTTCGGAACGTTCCAAAGAAATTAATTTGTCACTAACCAAATTTCGAAATGGCTGGAATGATGGCTCTGATGGGCAAGTCCAGGAGGGAGCGCGAGCGGAAACGGAACACAAGTTTGCATGATGAAACAGGATTCTCTGAGGTAATGTATTGCTGTGCTACTTTCTTTAGAATTCAAAAAAAATTATGTTTTCCAGCTAATAAAATCAGTTCAGATTCTGCTGGAATTTTAGGCGTGTTTGATGTATTTTATATAATAGAACTAGAAATGCCGGCAGTTGCGGCCGTTTCTTCATTTTTGAAAAGGAAACGTCCTGTACCTGCCAAACTTGGGAAATTCAACTTCAGTTTAAAGGATCTCAACCCATTTAGACGAAGGCGAAAGAAAAAATCAGAAAAACAGAAGCTAGCTGAAAAATATGCTAACCTTCGACATGTATCAAATGTAGTCATAAAAGCATTCCCAAAATATCCCCCAAAATGGGTATGGACTTTGGATAGGTCGTACAAAAATTGTTTGCAAGAAATTTTTTAATTGAATGGGAATGACATCACTGACTTCGTTTGGCCTTCCAATATTCATTGAAGTTCAAAAAAGCATCTTTTACTGGATATGACATTGATTGAACACTGAACCTAGCTTCTTCACGCTAAGCAACAGTATACTTTGCAAATCTAAGTTCATTCATAAATTAACTCTGCGCATTAAGCGTTCGAATTCCGGAAAGTGAGCATATAGTGCATGGAATATACGCAATTAGAATATTTGCATTAAATCGCATCGCACGGAGTTTAACTCGGTTTTATGCGTTAAGGGATTTTAAGCCTGCGGCCTGCGTTTACATTTAAAAGTTGACCTATACCGTGTACTTATTTTAAGTCAGGCGATTCATGTATGCGAAGCAGCGATACATTACATAAATGCACTCTACCCTGCCTTGATTGTTCCTTGCATGTGGCACACTAACTGAACAAATAAATGGAATTAATAATAAATTTACTCTGATTGCATTGTTTTTAGAAACGGCTGACTTTTTCATCAGCGCATTCATCTAGTCTGAATTTTGTTGGAATTTTGTCTAGGAATCTTCACGTTTGCATTTCCCATTTGGCGAATGATTTGCCTCCTTTTTGCATTTTAGCAAATTTGCAACAATAAGTTTACAAAATTTAACAATCTAGTTCGTCTAATTTACATTGACTTCATTTACAGGTTATCCCTGGAAAAGACGGAGCTCCACTTGGCACGCCAGAGTCAAAAACGAAGAAATCCCCCGTATCAATACCAAAGACAATCTCACGACAACAGAGTTTAAATGCGATCGTTCAAAAGAATTCGAAGGTGAGAGACAAAGACACATGTTTGTAATCGTAATCCCATGTTTTATTACTGTAATAAACCTGATTTA